>JAQIFY010006704.1:0-10098 GCA_028533085.1 Varecia variegata
CATCTACCTTAGGAGCCTTAGACAAGTCATCCTCCACACCTTTTCCTTTTAGAACTGGATTGATGTCTGGAAACGTGACAGAAAACTTAAAAGCTTACATCGACAAAAGTACACAGCCACCTGGTCAAGGGAATACTACACACCTTAGCAAGTGTAAAATTGTGCCACAAAACCATTCCCTTCTTGAAAATGATCTTAAAAATGCAATATCCTCTTTCTTACCAAAGAAAACAATTGACAACTCAAATATACCTAACTCTGAGTTGCTACCTTTTCTCCAGAATTTGTGTAGTCAAGTTAATCATCTCCGTGTGGGACATAAGGCTGAGTGGCAGGAAAACATCACCAAGCCCAGTGAAGGCATTCTTGGTGTTGGGTAAGTGTTATTTTAAGACAAATGTAGTTTAGATTTGGTAGCTGAGAGAATCACATGAAGGGAAACAGATTTGTCTCAATGAGTACTGCCTGAAAATGTTTCCAGAGAAAGTTTTAGCAGCTTTTTAAAAAATATTTTACCATTAACACACTTAAAAAGAGTAACTATTCTACAGAGTAGACTAGAATTGATTGCTTTAAAGAAATGCTTGTAACTGGTGGTGTTGCACACTTCTCAGGCATTTTGTGGAAGAGTTACAAGCATTAGTTAAGAGTTGGAGTAGAAAGTGATTTGCCTGAATGGAGAGCAGCTGTGGGAACCATTATATGACTCAGCCCTATAAAGGTTATCTACAAGAAACCGACAGCTAACATAACAGTGAAAGACTGAACGCTTTCCTCCTAAGTCAAAGACAAGGCACGGATGTCCTTTCTTACCACTTTTATCCAACATAGTACTAAAAGTTCTAGCCACTGCAGTAAGACAAGAAAAGGAAATAAAATGAATTCAGATTGCAAAGAGAGAAAACTGTCCCTGTTTGCCAATGACAAGATGGTGTGTGTAGAATATCCCAAGGAATATACCCCCAAAAAAGTTTAGAACTAATAATTGAGTTCAGCAAGGTCATGAGATGGAAGATTGAAATAAATTGTTTATCTGTATTCAGTTGGCCCTCCATATCCATGGCTTCCACATCTGTGGATTCAACCAACTGTTAATCAAAAATATTCAAGAAAAAAAATTCTGTACCAAACATGTGCAGACCTTTTTCTTGTCATTCCCTAAACAATACAGTATAATAACTATTTACATAGCATTTACATTGTATTTGGTATTACAAGTAATCCAGAGATGATTTAAAGTATAAGGGAGGATATGCATAGGTTATGTCCAAATACTATGCCATTTTCTAGAAGGGACTTGAGCATCTGCAGATTGGGGTATCCACAGGGTAGGGGAGGGTGGTCCAGGAACCAATTCACCACAGATACTGAGGCTTAACTGTGCTAACAATGACATGTGGAAACTGAAATTAAAAACAATTTGTTGGCTGGGTCCGGTGGCTCACGCCTGTAATTCTAGCACTTTGGGTGGCCAAGGCAGGAGGATTGCTTGAGGTCAGAAGTTCAAGACCAGTCTGAGCAAGACTGAAACCCCGTCTTTACAAAAAATAGAAAAATTAGCTGGGCGTGACAGCACCTGCCTGTCCTCACAGCACCTGCCTGTCATCACAGCTACTCGGGAGGCTCAGGCAGGAGGATTACTTGAGCCCAGGAAGAGTTTGAGGTTGCAGTGAGCAGTGATGATGCCACTGCACTGTAGCTGGGGTAACAGAGTGAGACCCTGTCTCAAAAAAAATTGTTTTCATAAATGAATTGTGAACAATGAATTATTAAATGTTGGCTTTTCTACTTCTTACAGTTTAAAACTGCAAGAATGAAAGTAAGCTTTCCTGCTTAAATCAGATTACTATACCATTTACAATTGCTCCAGAGAAAACGAAATACTTAGGTATGAATCTAACAAAATGTGTACAGTATCTGTATGCAGTAAATTATAAAATGCTGATGAAAGAAATCATAGAAGACCTAAATAAATTTAGGCACGTACCTTGTTCATGGGTTGGAGAATCAGCAAAGTTGTCAATTCTCCCCACTGATATGCAGGCCTAATGTAATTCGCATCAAAATCCCACCGAGATTTTTTGCAGCCACCTAGAATTCTCTTAAAAACTTATATGAGAAGGCAAAAAATGGTAGAATAGCTAAAACAACTTTGAAAAAAACGAATAAAGTGATTGGGAATCACTCATTCAATGTCTAGTCTCATATAGTGAGATTCTTCTATACTATGTAGTATTGTCAGAGGGATAGAAACATAGATGAATGGAACATAATAGGTCAGAAATAGACTCACACAAATATGATC
This sequence comes from Varecia variegata, assembly GCA_028533085.1. NCBI lineage: Eukaryota > Metazoa > Chordata > Mammalia > Primates > Lemuridae > Varecia > Varecia variegata. Next base: position 2,306 of record JAQIFY010006704.1, read on the forward strand.
AACTGATTTTTGAAAGGTGGAAAAAACAGTTCAATGGAAAAAGGACAGCACTTTCAAAAAATGGTGCTAGAGCAATTGGATATCCATAGGCTATGGATATCCTATGGTAGGAACATCACATTTAATATAAAAAGTAACTCAAAATGGATCATAGATTTAAATGATCTTTTGGATAGAAAACTTTTAGATGGAAACATAGGAGAAAATATTTAGCAACTAGGAATTGCAGAAAAGTACTTAAACAACACCAAATCACAATCCATAAAAGAAATCAATAAACTGGGCTTCATCAAAGATAAAAACTTTTGCTCTCTGAAAGACCCCATTACGGGGATGAAAACACAAGCTACAGATTGGGAGAAAATATTTGCAAACCAAATATCTGACAAATGACTCATACCTAGAATATATTAAGAACTCTCAAAACTCAACAGTTAAAAAAAATCCATTTAAAAAATGTACAAGACATGAGATATTTCACCAAAGAGGATATGTGAATAGTATATGGACATGAAAAGATACTAAGACCACAATGAGGTATCACAACACACCTATTCAAACAGCTAAAACAAAAGTGATTTGAAATAAGAACAAGGAAAAAAAAGTGAGAGCTTGGGTGGCAGCCAGGCAGCTCAGCTTCATGAAGGCTGTAGGTGCACCGGGGCCTGCAGGTACCCAGCGCCTGCAAGATGCCCCAGAGAAAGGTCAACCCACCTGAAGGGGCAGTGAAGGAGGCGCCCAAGAGGTTGGCGCTGTTGTTGGCTAAACCTGCTCCTTCAAAAGTGGAAATGAAGCCCAAAAAGGCAGCAGAGAGGAATAAACCCTCAGACAAAAAAGTGCAAACAGAAGGGGAAAGGGGAGCAAAGCAAAAGCAGGCTGAAGTGGCTAACCAAGAAACTAAAGATTCACCTGCAGAAAACAGGCTAAAAACGAGAAGAGTCCAGCTTCTGATGAAGAGAGAAAGGCCATATCTGATCAATATCATATACTGTGTCTTTTCTGTGGTCCCTGTCTCCGTTGTGTAATCCAGAAGAATATTTTTATCAACTAGTTTGTAAGTACATTTTTTAGTAGCTCTAGAAAATATTTTTTAAAATGAGGGAATCCCACCTCATCCTATTTTTTAAGTATAAATGCTCTTTTTGACAAAGTGAAATAATTTGCTGGTTGTGTATGTTTTAGTACAATCAGAAAATAATGGAATACTGAATTATAGGAGGCTCTAACTGTCTAGGGTGTCAGTTTAACATCCATGGGGGAGGATTGTTTTTATATCCTATAATAGAAAGCACACTAAATGGCAATTAGGAGTCACAGTTGTATATTTGATATGTCTTGAACACTTTAAATTACTTCTATTCCTATGGTGGTTTTTAGTAGAATTGTTTCCTAAACAAAACCACTCCTTGATTTCGCCTCTCCATGTCAGAACTGTGTGTACTCTGTAGCATCTATGGTCATGGTAGTCCAGTTTTCCTAATAAATTTGTTAATGTGTTGTGAAAGGTTGAAAGAACTTTCCAGCACTTTAGTAAGGTTGTGCGTATGAGAGAAGAAACAAAACCTTAAAATTGTAGGGTTGCTTGAGGAAGTACTTGGAAAATATACATTTTGACTTTTTAAAAAGTGGACAGGGACAGTTTTGGTTTGGAGCTCAGTATCAAAAAGACCCTTTCTAAAGTATTGTTCTTTAAGGGTTCATCTTCACTTTTATATTCCCATTTCAATTGTATGCTTAATAAAAAGAATTAAAGAAATAAGAACGTGTTGGGCTTTCAGGACTGTGGTTCCTGTTGTATACTTATATTAGAACTTGGAAGTACGTAGTAAGGAGACAGAGCAGAGTTGTGGAGACAAATTTCAACTATGTATGTTGGCTGCTTGTTGTATAGCTTGGCTGTTTTTGTTATACTAGGGAAAATTGATAATATTTTTAAAATTTATTTTTAGAATGGAAGAACAACCTGTTTGCTCCTACCTGGAAAAGAATCTTTCTAAAAATATGGAACTGCTGGAAAAGAAACTTACAGAGTACATTGATCAGCGAATATGTAAACTCCAGGAGCACATAGATGATAAGATTGCTTTGTTAATGGACTTGCTGCAAAATCCCAACTCCCCGCCCACTGGGATACCTCTAAGACATTGTGACTCTGGAGAAAGACTTTCAAATGGAGAGAGATAAGCTCTCAACGTATACAATGTACTGCAGGTATTTATTGCATATTTATTATAAAGCCAAAACCCAAAAATGTTTCTGAAAAGCAAGGATTTAATGTCCTTTGAAGGATCATAATCTTACTTAACATAAAGTGACCTCAGTGTTCATTTTTAATCCAGTACTGTACACTATGAGTTAACATGATACAGTCATAAGTTATTTTTGCTAGCAATATTTTCCACTGATAAGAAATTTATATATACATTAATAATATATTGTTTGTTTAAAATGGTTAAGGATTTCTAATGAAGTTCATTAGTTTTTATTGTATGTGTTTGAAGTGTTGTTTTAACTTATATTAATATGAAGACTTTATAGTTTTATGGGTGTGAAAAGAATGCTTAAAGTATTTGACTTTTTTCCTAATTGACTGTTCTTGGAAAACTGGAACCTTTAATTTCAGATCACCAATTTATATTTTATATTATTTCAGATAAAAAATTAGATGTGATGTTTGGCATATGTAAAATTAGTTCCCATTGGGGCCATTAATTTTATGATCTGTCACATTACAGCAGTAGATAGGAAGGTGACTATCAGAACTGGTCTCTTCCTTGTTAGGATTATTATTTTGGATTAAGTGTTTCGTGTAAAATGGGAGAAGTCTTGTTTTATCTCAAATCCAGAAAATATAAGCAGGTCTCTCCTTTTTTGAGCTTATATAGATTCTTCTTTCCAAGCCCTTTTTAAAGTGTGAAATGCTGAGGCTCTCCATTAAAGGAGTAAGGCATGTGAATCAAAGAGATTACAGTTCTCTCTGGCAGACTTAGTTTTCAGAAGTTATAATTATTGTATATGTATGTGTTGAAGGGTAATATATTTGTGTCTAAAAAATAAATGCATCCACTGTGGAAACTTACATATCTGAAATAAGTAAAAATATTTTTATTTTCATCTAGTATTTGTTAAGATGTTTATTTTGTGAAAAAGGATGTTTTATACTCATTTAATATTTTGGGAAATTTAGTTCTTTAACATGAGAACTATTAATAACATGTTCATTTATGAATCTCCTTCTGACCTCAGTGAATTGAGGACCTGTACATCACTTTTACCAGACTCATCTTTATTTATTTATAGCATATAGCCATGAGGTGGCATATCCTTCGGCACACAGGAGAAATGTGTCTCAGTTAAGGCCCAACCCCTGTTAGTGTGGGGACTCACAGCATGCGCTGAGAAAGATTTCTTGACACAAAGATTAGAATAGTTTTAAAGGTGGGAAGGGCATGACATAAGACAAAGAAAAGAGAAGTGTTGGCCCCCCCAAGCAGAAGGGGCTTGGGGTTTTTAGTGGGGTAAAGGGGGAAAAAAAGGTTTATTGTGGAGTAAAAACAGGAAAATGGCTGTGAAGCCACTACATCTGTTTTTCCCTTTTTTTTTTTTCTCTTCTCAGTGAGGCTGGCTTATCAGAGTCCTTGAAATGTGGTCTGGCCAGAGCTGGAGCAGAGAGATCATACCCCTGCTGTCTGCTTAGGGCTCTTCAAGGCTGTGAAAAGAAACTTCACAGGTGGTTAATAAAACAAGGAGACTGTTGTACTGTAATCTTTCCCTTCAAAGGGACAATTATGTGCTGTGAGTTTATTCCTCTTTCTTTCTTTTAGATAAACTATTTTTCTCTGTTAGATAGTTTATTAGCCAGGCCATCCTATCAAACCCTTTAGCTTCTGATAGTTGTGGTCTGTTCTTTGATTCACAAAATGCTTCAGTATAGTCAGAACTAGAAAACACAAGCTTTAGCCGGCTGATCAGCCCCTGGCCTCTGCCTCACCTGAGAGCTGGTTAGGAAGGCAAGTTCACGGGCTCCACTCCAGAACCAATGAATCAGAATCTCTGTGGTGGGGCCCAGAATTAGTGATTTAACAAGCTCTCCAGGTGATACTTATGCAAACTTAAGTCAGAAAAACACTGCCCTATTAAATGGATAAGTCTCTGAAGGAATAGACTCAGAGTCAAATTTTAAAACCAAGACATGCTCCTGAAAGTTTCTGTTTAAATGAGAATTATGGGTTCCAGAAGAGAAGTAGGGGAGGATAAAGGGAACTCTTTGACTTCTTGAGGAGTCTGAATTCTTGAAACATGAGCCAAAATGATGATTCGAATGGAACATAGGCATGTTACTGCAGACTTCCCTAGCAAAGAGACCCATTGATAGAGGTTCCATCAAAAACTTGTTGGACATATGTCCAACGTGGCTTAGAGGAAAAAAATATAGCGTAAAGAAACCTGAATTCTTCCATCTTAGTTACCTGCCGTGTAACTTTGGACAGTGATTCAACCTTTCTTGACCTCAGTTTTCTCTTCTGTAAGATGGGGATATCACAGCCTACTTCTTGTGTGAGGTTTGTAGTATTCTGAACATGAAGCACCTACCAGAGGCCTGGCATGCAGGGAGTGTCCAATAGATGTTAAATGTTAATTTCCCCTTTCCCTATCTCTTTCCATGCTTCTGTTCTCTCCTTAGAAATCAAGAATAATGTATGTGTTTCTTAATAGCTCTACAATTATAGGAAACTTGAAAATCCATTTTCTTTTCCATTGAATCACAGGCATTTTGACTATTATGTTAGGAGAGTCTAGATCCTATTTAAATCTTTTATTAGGTAATCATTCTGCTTAGGTTTAGCATGCTGGTCCTGGCTTCTTTTGTGGGATGAGGTTCCAATGACAGTTCAATTTTCAGAGGTTTTGTGGTGCTATTTTGGTCTACTCAGTTTGGTGCCACTGGGGCTCCCAGGTCCCCGACAGTCCTGCCTGAGGAGCAGTGGAGATTCACCAAACTGAAGCCACCTGGAGTCTCTAGACAGGAGAAGAGAATCTCTAGCCCACAGGGACAAAGAGTGCTTCCTGGGCTAGGCCACTGGTCAGGGTGGGATCCCCTGTAGGGTCAGAGGAGGGCAGTCTCAGGACCAGTGGGGCAGAAGAGCACTTCCCCTGCTGGCTTACTGTCAGCGGGGGTCCCAATCCTCCCTGCCCAGCCACTGCTGCTGGGCTAGCCTGGGTTTGTCAGCAGGACTCACACTGAATCCAGGGGAGAAAGGAGCTAGATTGAGAGTTGGAAAACACCAGGCCTGGCCACCTCCTCTGTTCTGCTGCAACGATGCTCATCCAGGTCTGGGATTTCTAATCAGTTTTCTTTCCAACTTTCGGAGTCCTCTTTTGTTTGACTCTGTGTTATTTTTAGGGATATAGTTAACACTTAGCTGAGAGGAGCAGGGAGAAACAAGTCTACACAATCTTGTCTACACTTGGAATCTCCTCATTTAATTGTACTACTCATTGGCTGGGTATGACTACCTTAAAATCGTACAAACTTGACTAGAACAGGCATCCCGTTCAACTTTCATTTTTGTAACTTTTAACGGTAAAGGGTGAAAATCCTCCCATATCAATGGACATGTGTTTGAGTCCTAGTAAATGGTTCCATATTATTTCATTGTGTAACTAAAACAGAAAGTCTAACCAGTCTTCTATAATTAATTTTTTAAGTGTGAGGGTGTTTAAGTGTAAGGCCTCCCCACATTTCTGTCTTTTTCTTTTATTTGTTAAATTGAAATCTTAAACTTGCTTTTGATTAGCAGTCAAATCCTGAAGATTAATGGAAGAGAAATAAGACCTGAAAAGGTAAAAGATTTAAAATTAAGTGATTCAAAGTAATATTTCATGGGAGCTAAAATATACCCCAATGTGGAACAGAATTCAGAACTCTATGAAAGAGAGCTGGTGTCCAGAGGGTTGATGTCACACAGCCCATGGCATAAAAGATGGAGCTTGTCCATTCTACTAGCTCTGGCCGGAGACTGCACCTCCAAAAGCGAGCTTTTCGACTTGGATCTTAATTACTCCTAACAGGGATAATTAGATCCATCTTTCTCAGATTACAGGTTTGATAAATTCCCGATAAAATATCCTGTTCCCTAAGTTTTATTTTTTATTTTATTTTTTTTACAGTTGGCCTTCATCTAGCTGGGAATGTTTTCCCTGTAGTGAGTATGCTTAGCCTCAGTGTTTATTCTTCTTTCTTAGCTCACTGTTCCCCAATTTCAGAGTGTTAGATGAAACAAATTGCTTATTCCAGACCAATTGGATTTCCTCGGAGGATTTAGCATTTAGGAGGAAACATGGCAAAGGAAGGCCTATGGTCTACTAGGACAGAATGGGGGACAAGAGGCTCCTGAAGCAGCTGGTTCCTGGTCTGTGCAGGGCACTACCCATCTCTGAGCCTGGGCAAGGGCTTGGCTGGAAGCTTCTAGAATCTCCTTAAACCCTGAGATGGCATGACCCAATCAATTATCAGTGGGAGAAGTGAAAAGATTTTTTTCCTAAAACACATATTACTTATGAAATGGGTTTGCATAATCTCAGTATTGTTGGACAGTAACATTTTGGAAAAAAATCCCTTAGTCCCATAAAATATTTTTAAACGTAATGTACAGTGAGGGGTGAATTCTGACTCTTGGAGTGAACATATTTCAGGAGACCCAGTGTTTGAGAGCAAAATGATTAGCTCCAGTACAGCTGCACATTACCACATGTGAAAGATAAGGATTCTCCCCAGAGTCTGTATTTCTGATTTCTTTCTCTCTAGAGTTGCATTTCAGTCCTTTTTCATGCACAAATATACCTTTTTACCCACCCATGGGCTATCCTAGGCTCCTGGGCTTTTCTGGGAAGATTTACTAGTGGTTTACCCTCATAGGATCTGTTTGGGGTTCATTCTTTCCCCACTACAGGAAATATTTGAGGTTGTTAAGGGCTGTGTGGGGAGAAAAACCATATTCAGCTTGACTGCACTTCTCTGCCTAGGTGTGTCAAAGATGTTTGATCTCAGGACGAAGATTATGATCGGCATTGGAAGCAGCTTGCTGATTGCCACGATTGTGCTGACAAGCATTGTTCTCTGTCTTTACATCAAAGTATACAAAGCACTAAAGTGAGTCATGTGGGTAAGACTGGACAACACCTCCTCAAACAGGATAATTGGGCTCTCTGCCTGAGCGGGTCCTTCCTTGCTGCTGTGGCCACACCTGGGTATGGGCAGGAAGAGCAGGCAGCTTTGGAAAGGCAAAAAGGCAGCAGAGGGCCGGGCACAGTGGCTCACGCCTGTAATCCTAGCACTTTGGGAGGCTGAGGCGAGAGGATCACTTGAGTTCAGGAGTTTGAGACCAGCCTGAGCAAAAGCGAGACCCCGTCTCTACTAAAAATAGAAAAATTAGCCAGGAGTCCATGGCGTGCACCGGTAGACCGAGCTACTCAGGAGGCTGAGGTAGGAGGATCGCTTGAGCCCAGGAGTTTGAGGTTGCTGTGAGCTATGACGACGCCACTGCACTCGACTCGGGACACAGAACAGGACTCTGTCTCAGGAAAAAAAAAAAAAAGGCAGCAAGGTTAGAACCTTATTTTTTTCCTTCTGGCTTGGGTTTGTGAGCTCATAGGTAGAATGTTCTCTGCCTGGGGCCTTGTGTCAGTGCTGCTTGGCTGTCGCTGGACCTTGCTGAGCTTCCCATCTGGCTACCATCTGAATCAGCACCTTGGCTGGGCCCCGCCCTGCCCTGGGCCCTGTGGACTGAAGG
>JAQIFY010006705.1:0-10096 GCA_028533085.1 Varecia variegata
GGTGCCCACTGTCTGGGGGATGGGCACGCTTGTAGCTCTGACTCGGGCAGTGCAAAGGCAACATATGTAACCTAAACGTTTGTACCCCTGTAATATTCTGAAATAAAAAATATAAACAAATAAAATCTCAGCAACTGGCACAGTGCCTGACACACAGTAGGGAATTCTAGATATGTGCTGAATGAAAGTTAGGATGGATGATGCATTTTCCAGCGTCCCAATTCCTGCATTTGATGAGACATGTTTTTTATTCATCCATTCAGAAATACATATTGAGTGCCTACTATGTGCCAGACACTGTTCTAAGTGCCTGGTATACATCAGAAAGCAAAACAAAGATCCCTAGCCTTGGGGAGCTTACATTCTAGCAGGTAGAGACAGACAGTTGACAACAAATATTAGGTAGGCAAATCATTTAGTAATGTGCTAAGTGCTGTAGAAACAAGAAAGGATATAGCAGGATGATGGGAATACAGAATGCCAGCCAGGGAGGCAGTTTGTAATATGAAATAGGACGTGAGGGAGGAGAAAGAGTGAGCCAAATGGTATTTGGAGGAAGAGCATTCCAGACAGCCTGGTAAAGACCCTGCAGTGAAAGCATATTTGGGGTGTTCAAGGAAGAGAGAGGAAGCCAGGGTGGCTGAAGCAGAGAAAATGAGCGGGAGAGACTAGGAAATGGGATCAGAGAGAGAATGAGGCACCAGATGTTGCAAGAAATTAGGTTTTTACACTGAGTGAATTGGGCACCATTGCAAGGCTTTAAGCAAAAGAAAGATATTAAGAAAGATGTGACTTGACTTATGTTCAGGTTGTTGTGATGAGAACAGATCACAAAAGGAAGGGCTAAGAAAGAAGCAGGGAGACCATTCGGGAGGATTTGCAGGGATCCAGGTGAGAAACAGTGGTGGGGGAGATCACAGTGGAAATTGGTTGGACACTGGGTGTGTTTTGTGGTGGAGCCAACAGCTGATAGGCTGGATGCAGGTGGAAAGAAATATGACATCGAGGATGAGTCCAGGCAACTGGGATGGTAGGTTGCCACGACAGACGGGAAGGACGTGGTAGAGCAGGGGTGCGGTGGTCTGGTCTGGGGCCCTCTGTGTTTGGGATGCCCGTCAGACGTCGCAGGGGAGATGCCAAGTAGGCATTTCTGTCCATGACATTTTCTGCCTGGAAAATTTTCCAATTCTTTTCTCCTTGTTCCCAGCTGTAATTTGTTCTCTTCTTATAAACACTCGGGAAGCAAAAGGGAGGAAATTAAAATGCACCAGCAGATTCATTTAGGTCATGCCCCATATTTTGGATGTGCCCTTTGTAAAGAGTATTAAATTATGTCCTGTAGCTCCCTGAAAAATAGATCTAATGGACAGGCAAATGGGGATGATGATGGTGATGGTGATGATGATGGAGATAGAATACAAGGATCCAGCTCAGAGAGAGAAAATTACAGGAGAAAAAGGAAGAAAGGAAGGTAGAAAAGGAAGGGGAGGGAAGGGGAGGAGAGAGGAAGAGAGGGGAGGGGAGGGGAGGCAAAGGGAGGGAGGGAGGCAAACACCATTTTTAGACATTCAAGTGACAAAATGGCTTTTTGTCTATAAGGAAAAAGCAGCCTCCTGGGGGCTGCAGTGGGTGTAGAATAGCAGACAGATGAATGTGTTGGGTTTGTCTGTTTCTCAAAACCATGTGAGTGCTGATCAAGGAATGAACTCTATTGGAAATCCCCGAAGCTTCATTAGCGTGGAGTTTCCTTATCTGCCTTGCAGGCAACACAATGCCCAAAGTTCTCTCCAAGGCCCAGAAATGCACAAAGGCCCTTCATGGGAGAACACAGAGAGAAAAGGGAGGGGAAAGCAACCCGCCCTCCGCGGAGCAGGTTCCCTGGGCTCAGCCTGAGCCTGGTGCACAGGGTGCATTATCTCACGTCACCGTCACACTCCATACTGCCAAGCAGGAGTCGACTTTTTCTCGCTAATGTAGCAAGTAAGGCTCAGAGGGTCTGAGTGACTTCTCCAAGGTCACATAGCCCGAAGATGGGGAGGCTAGACAGAAACCCAACGCTTTTTTTACTTCAACTTGAAGATTTTTCCATCGAGCCAGACAGGATCCCTTGAAGGGGACTTTGAGGCACTTGTTAAATGCCCAGATAATCAGGTGTCAGGAGAGAGCGGTAGAATAGATAATTGGGCTTCCCTGGGAGCCGTTAGGAAGGCTACAGATGGATCTTGACCCAGGCACCAGCCTCAGGGACCAGTAGATCCACCTTGAACAACATTCATACGAGGTTTCAGCTTATGAAGCTGCATCTCGAGGCCCTAGACAGAGAGCTTTATCTTTGCAGACAAGGATAGTACCTGTTTTGTCTGTTTTGTCACCTGTACTGTCATACGGTCTTCCCAGTGCTGGGCAAAAGCCTTGTATGTCATAGGGGGTATATAAAATGAAGAGTAGTTAAGTCAATAAATGAAGCAACATTTCAAATCAACCAGTATTTTATTATATTCATTATAGTTGTAACACCATGAAAACTTTGTTTTATTTTTAATATGCGACCCATGTATCCACGCTTGTTGGGCGCCTGCTACGTGCAGGGCCCTGTGTTGCACAACAGAGACTCGGTAATTAGCACAGGTTTGGCCTCCGCCTGCGTGAAGTTCACATTCCAGAGGGAGAGAAGGAGATCAATCGCTAACTGCACTGCTAATTATTTAATTACCGTTCCAGGTGGGGCAAGTGCTACAAAGGGAGGGTGCACAGCGCTGAAAGAGCCTGTCACGGAGAAAGTCGTCCTGGTGCAGGGACAGTGGGGAAGGCTTCTATGTGAGCCAACAGTGACGCTGAGACAAAAAAAAGACACGTGAAAAGTGTTATGGTTGTTTTCTTAATTTAAAGAGCAAAAGCACCTAAGCTCTTCGAGGTTCCGGCTCCTCCGCTGTAGAGGGACGTGGCTGTGAGTCCGTGTCCGCAGTGGGAGGGGCACCCAGCCAGTGTTAGTGTCCTTCCGTCCCCCACCCACCTGTTCTCATCAAATTCCAGGTCTGGGTGGGCGCGGCTTCCACCGCAGCATCCAGCAGAGGCCCCTCCTTTGGCCATCTCCCCCATCTCGCTCCCCTCCACCCCAGACACTTCTCTTCCATCGGGGGAGACGAATGGGGTTCCCGCTCCCGTAAGGGATTATCGTCAATGTGACAGCCATGGCAGGGATGGAGACTGCAGCTGCTCTGTGCTGTCATCTGCTTTCACGGAGCAGACAGAGGCCTGATGTACGACCGGCCTGTGCTGAGCACTTAGTGACAGTGGGGCCGGGAGGCCTGCAGGACTGGACGCCCACTTGGCTTCTCCATCGGGACATCCTTTCCCCCCAAGCCCAGCCCAGCTTTGCCATTGGCTGTGGTCTCCAGCAACGTGTCGACTTCTCTCAGATGCTGGGATCGTCCCTTCCCGGTGGACCCAACAGGAGAATCCGAGGTCAGCGTGGAGACACACGTGCACTGGCTTGGGAATCAGGCAGATGAAGTCAATTCCCAGCTCAGACCTGTGGCCTTGGGCAACTACGTCTCACTTGTTGAGTGTATCAATATTTCCTTTTTATTGTTGAGTAACACCCCATGGTACCGATGTACCACAGTTTGTTAAACCATTAATTCACTGAAGAACACTCGGGTGGCTTCCAGTTTGGAGCTATTATAAATAAAGCTCCTGTGAACATTCATGTACGGGTTTTGGTACAGATATAAATTTTCATTCCTCTGACATAATTGCCCATGTGGCAATGGCAGGGCTCTATGGTGGGTGCATGTTTAGTTTACAAGAAACTGTCAAACTATTGTCCAGAGTGGCTGTACCACTTTGCATTCCCACCAGCAACGTATGAGTGCTCCAGTTTCTCTGCATCCTTGCCGGCATTTGGTGTTATTACTATTTTTTATTTTAGCCATTCTGATAGATGTGTAATGAAATCTCTTTATGGGTTTCATTTGCATTTTCCTACTAGCTAATGATGTCAGGCAGTTTTTCATGCGCTCACTTGCCACCTGTGTATCCTCTTCGGTGAAATGTCTCTTCATATCTTTGGGCTATTCTCTAATTGGATTTTTTTGTGTGTCTTTACTGTTGAGTTTCGAGAGTTCTTAATAAAAGTTTCCCTTTTTAACATTCATTTTGGAATACCAGCTGTGCTAAGTGAGAATTCTGATCAGATGGACACTGCCTGTGGACGTGGATAAAGACCATCTTGAGCTTCATCTGCACAATTATCATGCTTCTCCGTGATGTGCAGTTCAACCTCAGGATCCCTTTCGTATCCTATTTCAAACCCACAGTCCACTGTAGGTATGCCTTTAAAAATATCTAATTGAGAACAAAATAACTTAAAATGACAATGGTCAAAAACTCTCTGTTCTGCCGAGTGATCCGTCACCCAGTGACTGAGCAGTGAATACTCCCATCTTACCATTCTGTGGGATCTCAACATGCCCCTTTTATAAAAGGAAAGAAAAGCATCTATTAATTTTACATTTTGCCAAGGATTGGAATTTGTTATGGCCAAAAGTATAGGCTCTTCAGTTAATATTCAGTTAATAAAGAGTCAGACAGCTTAGGATCAAATCCCAGCCTTATCACTTGGTAGTGGTGGGGGACGGCTGCCTGGTATGGTTTTGCAAGTTGTGCACTGCACACATGCTCCCACATAAGGAGGTGAATGGGGGCTAAAGTCCAGATTGTCCTGTATTTGCCAAGCTACGCATGCCAATTTGGGATTGGTTCCATCTGGAGGATGGGGCTACTTCTGCCTTACATAAAGATGCCAACCACTTGCCAAGCTGTACACTGGTATCCACCAAAAAGGGCATCTTGTTCTAATTCAAAAGGGGATACCCCTTTCTGATTTGCACACAGGCTCTCATAGGCTAGCAGGGACCCGATGCTATATCACCATGGGCAAGTTAGTTAACCTCTCTGGGACTCAGTTTTCTTACCTTTGAAATGGGGATAACGATGGCACCCATCTCAAAGAATGGTTGCAAGTATTAACAGGGCTAATTCCTATAAAAGGCTAGACACAGCATCTGGCTTATGATAAATGCTCAATAAATGTCGCTATCGTTATTATTGCTATTATTTAATGATGCAGCTGGACTGGCTCACCTGTGTGAACCGGTTTGCAAACCAACAATTGGAAAACGATGGTTCAGTGTACTGCACAAGATCAGGACAGTACAGCTCTTTATTAAACTGTAGGCTTCTGATTTATAGTCGCAAAACGCTTCAAGGCACCGAATGCTCCCCTGATCTTGGGGCTGGGGAGATGGATTGATATGGAGAGGCTGGTGGAGCGTCCTTGGTCCTGGAGCCCAGCCAGCCCAGCTTTAACATGCCAGGTCACACACCCAACCCCAGGCTCTCCTGCTAGGATGATGTGCCTCTTCTTCAAACAGTTTTTTTTTATATTTCCTGCAAGATGTAGGGTTTTCATTTCTTTTCCTTGAGAAAATCCCATCTATTCTCTGCCAATATTTTCTCTCCCAGAATAATAGTCTGGGTATCTCAAAAGAACTTCAGAGACTGACGTGTCCGTTGGTTTCTAAACTCCAGAGGGCAAAAGAATCACATGGAAAGAAAGCATATTCAACGTGCAGATTCCTGGACCCTACCCCTGCAGATTCCCTGACCCTACCCCTGCAGATTCCCCTACCCTACCCCTGCAGATTCCCCTACCCTACCCCTGCAGATTCCCCATTAGTGAGTCCAGAGTCCTCACTTGGCATTTGTCTTTTGAACAAGTACTTCTGTGGGTTTCCAGTGTTTACCTGGCCTGGTCTAACCCCACTAACACTCAGAGGAGTGTGATCAGCCCAACGTCACACCACAAGGTGAAACAGAGCTGAGACCAGAACACAGGCTTCTGTCTGGTGCTGTTTCTCAGCAAGGTGCTGCTGTGCCTATTGCTTTATCTCCCCCAATAAGCTCCTCCCCATAACCTTAGGGGCCTTCATTGGATTCCCTTGGATGCCCTTGGGTGCTTTAAAGTCCACCCTTCACCCCCAACCCACAATAAAACTTACAGACTCTAGGTTGGTTCCTTAAAGGATATGACTTCTGGTATTCAATGGTGCAATGTTCATCAATTTCCACCTGGGGACTAGCAGGCAAATCCTCCAAAGGGAAAAGTGCTTGTGTCTCTCTGGGGCACACACAGCAAAGGGAGTGGGGCAAAGTGGAGAATCTGCACCCTTATAGACAATACTAGGAAGTGAAAGGAGGCCTAGGGATGGGATGAAAGGGGTTGTCTGTGAGGCTTATCCAGTGGACAGCCCATTAGCCTGTCCAGTTTCCTCATGCAACATCCTATGCGTGAAAGATTAGCTGAAGGTGGAGTGGAAAGCAGTTCCTGCACTAAGCCCTGGTTAGGACCAACTTTGACTACGCAAAAAAAAAAAAAAGGAATGCAATCTATCTTTGTGCAAAGACTGCAAACCCTTTTAAAAACCAGATAAAACATTCATCCTGGAAAATACACATACAAATTGTGCATGGATACAGACACACTTGTGTAGACAAAAGCAAACGCACATAGATCTGCACACCGAGTATGCACACATTCAGATGCAGACAGGCAGGTGTGTGCCCCTGCATTAAGGAGTACACAAGAGCATGCACACACACACACACACACACACACACAAGTGCAATTATATACATGTCATGTACCCACAAATGTGCTTAAAATAGACCATACCATACTGAAGTATTATTTCAGTCCCAGAACTATAAGCTCCTGACATTGGGAAATGGTGTCTTAGTCACTTTCGTAGTCCCTGGGCTCAGTATGGGGACTGGAATAGAATAGACATTCAGAAAAGTTTTGTTCAACTCTACTGAATACAGGCCCACACACTTGGACCTGAGCTAAAAGCATCCTCCCACGGATACAGATGTGAGTTCTTTCAGAGATATTTCATTGCATCAGCAGAAATCAGTCCTGACTGTGCATGCAAATATCAAGGCAAAATCAGATTGCCTTCGTTGCATTCCTATTTGAGAAAGCAACAAAAATGCTCTCAGGGCTCCAAAACTGATGTCTGTAAAGAGAGAGTCCAGAACAGCTACTGGGTCTGCACCCAAAGTGGGGGCCCACTCCACCCATCGAGGCTCAGCTGCCCTCCCCAACGATTAGCACTGACCACCACCATGGTGCATCCCACTCCCCGCTAAGCTTCCCGACAGTCTTTATTCATCCAAAGCCAGCCCTTTCCAGACTGCACAAGGGATAAGGAACTTCAGTCCCTGTATTGGTTTCTTGTGGCTGATATAATAAATCACCACAAACTGGGTGGCTTAAAACAACAGAAAATTTGTTCTTTCACAGTTCTGGAACACAGAAGACCAAAATCAAGGTGTCAGCAAGATCATACGTCCTCCAGGGACCCTAGAGAAGAATCCATTCTTTGCCTTTCCAGCTTCCGGTGGCTGTCAGCGTTCCTTGGCTTGTGGCTGCACCACTCCAATCTCTGCCTCCGTGGTCACGTGGCTCCTCTTCTTCTTCTGTCAAAGCTCCCTCTGCCTCACTCTTATAAGGACATTTATTGGATTTAGGGACCACCCAGATAAGCCAGGATGCTATGGTTTGAATGCGTGTGTTCATGTGTCAGGAACCTCATCCCCAAAGCAACAGTGTGGGAGCTGGGACCTCTAAGAGGCAATTAGGTCATGAGGGCTCTGCCTTCATCAGTGGATTAACACCATTATGGCAGGAATGGGTTTGTTATCCCGGAAGGGGCTCCTTTAATAAAGGATGAGTTCGGCCCCCCTTCTTTCTCTATCTCTGTGTGTGTGTCTCTTTCTGTCTCCATATCTCTTTTTCTCTCTCCCACTCTCTTTCTCTGTCTCTCTCTCCTGCTCTTTTCCCCTTCCAACCTTCCTGCTGTGGGATTGGCCAAGTCCCATGGTGGAGCCTAAAGTCGAGGAACAGAAAAATGTACTTTGCCTATCACGATGTCAACAAACTACACGGTTAAACTCAACACGAGTGGATCCAGTACACACGGAGGTGAGGGGGAGGGAGGGAGTGCATATTTTTAAGCAGTAATTGATCTACTGCAATAACACTCAAATCTTGCTCTAATTCATTTTGCTTCTCAAATGCTATAATCTCTATTTAGACATCTGCATTTTCTTGCTCAAATAGCCGTATTAATGAATGTATTATTATGATATTCTGAACTCTAACAAGGAATTAAATTCTTCCTTTTCAGTTCCTATTACATCTGTGTGTATGTGTGTGTGTGTGTGTGTGTGTGAAATCATTTAGCCGCCTGTATCATAATTCTCTATGTGTGTCTCTTTCAATGGTGTGATATTACCCGATGGTATCAGATACTATTGTTGACTGACCCAACACCCATTCTCACCTCCTTCTCGCCGACCCATGCTATAAATGATAGAGATGACAGATAGTCTCCTCCCCAGCTTCCACCACAGCTAGAAGTAGCCACATGACACAGGCAGGCCACTGCAGCGTAAGCAGAAATCTGCACAGGGATCTTGGAAAGTCTTTGCTCTCCTAATGAGGCAGAACACCTCCACTGGCCCTGCCCCCTTCTCTCCTTCTCCCTGTCTTTAATGTGGCTGTGATGAGGTTGACAAGCATGAAGGAAATACGTAGAGAACCATGAAAATGCTGGCTGATGTTTTTGGACCACTGAACCAACACCAGTAGCTGCCTACGTCATGTAGTAGGGTTCTCCCTTAGGTGTAGTCAAAGACACTCCTAACCGTGGAATGCTCTAGGACAGGGCTTGGCAAACTGCAGCCCACAGGACAAATCCAGCCTAACACCTGCTTTTATAAATCAAGTTTTACTGGGACACAGCCATGCCCGTGTGTTTGTTGTCCGTGGCTGCTTTTCTCCTGCAACGGCAAAGTTGAGTAGTTGTAACAGAGACCTTCAGGCACACGAGGCCTAAAATATTTGCTCTCTGGCCCTTTATAGAAAAAGTTTGCCAACCTCCTGCTCTAGGACAAAAGGTGTACCTTATTTCTTTGTTCTATCTTTCACTGTCTAGCCCAGTGCTGGTACACTATAGAGACGCAATAATTGTTTGATATAATAGCAAGGGCATTAGATGTCATTTAAGGAGCAGTAACTGTCAGGGTATTCTTCATTTATTATCTTTATCTTCACCACATCCACCTTGGTTGGAACTGCTGCCTCCCCCACTCTACGAAGGTGTAGATGAAGGCTGAGAATCATTAAACGACTAGCCCAAGGTCACAAAGCAAGTGAAGGGCAGAGCCAGCCCTCCAATATAGGTCTGGCAGACTTCCAAGACAATGCTCTTAACCTCGGGGCTCCTCTGCCTCCCAGTTGTTGGGGTGAATTTGATCAGAGACTGTCTTTCACGAGGTGGGACAATGAACCTTGTCCTCTTCTCCACGCTGCCCTTTGCGAGCTAGGTTTATGAGCTGTCTTTTTTTCTTGGGAGACTTCATCCCACCTCACCGGAAAAAAGAACCTCTTGGCAAATTGAAAACGAGGACTCTAAATCACAGAAGCAGAGGGTTTTTATGGCTACCAAATAAACAGAAGATGTCGTAAATCTTCCCTCGTGTGCTGGCTCAGAAGCAGTTTTGCATCACTCAGGACTTCCCAGCAGTCGTTCTTCCTCTCTGCCCACACCAAGACATGTCCAGACAAAGAGAAGTGTGCATCCTGCCTGTCAACGCACTCCGACTCTAAGATAGGTATCTTGCCTTATCTTTTGTTTAAAAAAAAAAATCCTTCTTGCTCATTCGGAGAGCTCTCTTTCTAAGCTTCTCCGGTCTGCCTGGCTCACCAAGTATCAAAATAATTACAAATGCCCTGTTTCCACACAAGACCAATGAAATCAGAATCTTTTGGTGATGAAACCCAGACATCACTTTTTTGTGTGTGGGTATATTGTCTTTCTATGCCTGGTTCCATTACTAGATTGTGGGTACTTTGAAATCTGGAAATTGGTCTTTTACCTAAGTGCACATTTGGGAATAACACCAATTGTGTATCGGACAGAGGTGTGGGGTGGGGGGAGGGGATGGGTGTATACCTACATGATGAGTG
>JAQIFY010006706.1:0-10096 GCA_028533085.1 Varecia variegata
CCCCCGGACTCTCGGCACTGGCTGCAGGAAGCTCTGAGGGAGCCCTACAGCCGCTGACAGCTGCCTGGAATCCATCATTTTAATTCAGGGCTTTTCTGCTCCTTGGAGTAAGTTGAGTTGCCGTTAGTGCTGATTTATGGGGACAACCCGTCCTCCACTTTTGATTATGGTTGTTTTCCATAATTATTATAAACACTCCTTGCCTCACTTGAGATTTTCTTTTAGATTTCTCACTGCATTTCTCTTCCAGTAGCAAGCTCTCTCCTACCCCAACTCAGAGGTGTGCCCCGTGGGCTCCAGATGACAGGGTGTCCTTTTGTAATAAAACGAAACTCAGGGTTCTCTAAGGATCCCCACATTCCCACGTGCCATAGTGCAACCTTGGACTTCTCCCCCTGAGAAAACCCAGAATGAAGTAGCCCACAACGAGCCTCATTTCTAGCAGACGGCAGGGATTGGAGGAAGGGGACAGGGCTGGGAAGGGACACTGGGCCATGGGGAGGGTGTCAGTGGGCGCTCTCGGGCCCTGGTCCCTGAGACACCCGGGTCCTCCTGCAGCGGCCCTCCCTTCCTTATCAGAGGAGGATCTGCTGGGGGTGGCAGCTGTGACCCTCACGGGCCTGGGGAGGGTCCCCCACTTTACTCTCTGCCTACCAGCCCTTCTGGGAATGCCCCATCCTCTTCTCCCCCTTGGAGCTGCAATACCCACTGTGAGGCACCCCCAGCGCCCCCTGAAGATTATGGGGACCCCCAGGCTGTTGTCACTCTAGGGCTGGGTGAGTTAGAACAGTAAAGGCCGTGGGAGCCCCGGAAGTCTGCTGAGTGGAGAGGTTCAGGGTGGCCATGCTCAATACCGCCCTCCCCAAGTGTGAGGCAGACCCCAGAGGAGGTGTCAAAGCAGGTGGCAAGGGTCCCTTTTGAAAAACAAGTCAGCTGGTCCCATGTAAAGGGCACCAAAAAGGTCACCCTCATGGGGAACACAGAGCATCATGGAGCCCTTAACTCTCTGTCTGTGTCACGGGGTCACCAGGCCAGCAGGTACTCGTGGCGTTTGTCTGCTGTGTGACCTTGGAGAGCGCCCACAGCCTCTCTGGGCCTTGGTTCTACCAACTGTAAAATGGGGGCGCTGGCCAGACAGGTGGGGAGGGTGTGGACGCCGTGGCTGGATCTGGCTGTACCAGAGTGTGGACCCTGTGGGCCCTCTCCTGCTTCACGCCCGCCCCCTGCCCGGGCCCCGTGGTACTCACAGGCCACCTGGACCTCGGTCTGCCGCTGCAGCAGGGCCCCCATCCGGTTACGCACGATGCAGCGGTAGAAGCCAGCGTGCGTGCGGTCCAGGCTGGTGATCATGTATCTGGGGGACAGACGAGACAGCCGGTGAGCAAGGCAGGCAGCTGCAGGGGGCAGAGGTCAGACTGGGCTCAGAGGTCAGGGGTCGCCAGGCACCAGAGAACTCCTCACTCTCTGGCCATGTCACGGGGTCACAGAAAGATCCTTCTCAATAGGAGGGTCCCTCCCAAAGGCAGCGAGGCCTTTGCTCAGCCGCCCAGGAAGTGGCCTCACTTTCCAGGGACAGAGGTGCTGTGTCCGAGTCCTTGACCCTGCCGTGGCCCAGCCTCCCGGGGCCGTGTCGGCTCTGCCAGATGCTGCTGTCCTCCCCTGCCTGTGACTCATGTGACCGAGAAAGGTGGGGGCTTTGTTTTTAGGCCTTGCACGGGACTGCGCTGTAAATATTAATTGAAACGGACGGAGGTGACAGAGGCAGGGAAATTTACATGTTTCCCCAAATGCTCGGCATCATTCCTTCCTTAGAATCACAGACAGCTCCACGCAGCTTGAGGGGGAGGCAGGGCCTTCTGAGCGAGCCAGGCGGAGGCCTGTCGGTGTGGGCAGGATGCACCGCTCCCAGCCGGCCCCTCGGAGCCACGCCAGGAACACCTGTCCCCCAGAGAGCAGCCGAGTGCGGTGTGGGGGGCAGGCAGCTGGAGAGCAGGTACGTGGTGCATTCACCTGGCCCAGAGGCAGGGCAGTGAGAGGAGGGTCTGGGTGGAGGTGCTGGGGGCCAGGGGCTAGTCCCCTGGTTCTCCCTCAGTGGTCACCTTTCCCATTCCCAGGCAAGGGTCCAGCAGGGCCCTTAGAGGAACAAGAGGTTTGTGCCTGGGATACCTCTCTTCAGTTGGGCGTCCTGGGGTTTGCCCAACTCACTTGGTGGACAAGTTCATTGCCGCCTGCCCCTGGGATATGCCAACATACCGACCCTGGCATGGGGCAGCCTTATCCCCAGGAGTTGCCAGTTTTGTCTTACAGGAGCTCTGGCCAGGGCCTAACCATCATCATCATCATCATCTTCCCAATGGAGAAAGGACAACTCTCCCTTTCTGAGCACCATCTCTGCATCAGACACTATAGTACTTTTCCAACAATTCTTCTCTCTACGCAGCAGTTTCCAGATATTGGATACCATGGACCAGTAACACTTAAAAAAATGGCAACACAAGACTCTCAACTTTTTCCTTTGCCAAGATTATTAAAACCAGCCAACCAGAAAGCAAACAGACAATCATGCAACAAAACACACACACACACACACACACACACACACACACGCACAAAGGATCATATTAAAAAGTGCAAG
Organism: Varecia variegata; assembly: GCA_028533085.1. Classification (NCBI taxonomy): domain Eukaryota; kingdom Metazoa; phylum Chordata; class Mammalia; order Primates; family Lemuridae; genus Varecia; species Varecia variegata. The sequence goes on from JAQIFY010006706.1 coordinate 2,636, forward strand.
AAAGAGAAAAATAAATAGAAGTGGTCAGCATTTATTTTAAAAGGACATTTCTGAGATAACAAAACAGAAACCTAATCTCAGCATAAAGGCAATTTTGGCAAATTTTTAAACTTAAATTTTATGCAAAGCCCACCGCCTTAGCCTGATTTTCTCATTTCCTGTGGACCGTTGCAGACTGTCCTGGGTCAGCTTTTGAGAGCCTCTGACTTAATCTCCACACTAACCCTACAGAAGAGGTACTTTCATTAGAGGTGGGCAAGGTAAGCTCCAGAAATATCTTGTCACTGACGTGCAGCTTCCCACATAGTACGAGGCAGGGCCAGGGTCCCCTAGAGCCTTTCTGACTCCCAGCCTGGCCGTGAAGGGGTTCCACACTGAGATCACACCCCAAGGGGCCCCAGCTTCTGTCCTGGGCTGCACAGGCCTGACTCTGGCTCTGCCCCATCACCCAGAACCTTCTGGATGCCGGAGCCTCTTATCTCTGCCACCAGCTGCAGCTCTTATCTGTCTTTTGCTACTGCGCACAGCGTGATGACGGGGGACACAGTGAGTGCCCGAGCGCTGGCAAATCTCTGCTCCCGTTTTACCTCGGCCTCACCCCCTCTGCAGTGCTGTCTCCTGCCGGCCGCCCTGTCACTCCCGAGGCGAGGGGAGGCCGCTCTGGGGAAACTGTCTGGGTCTCTGAAGCAATGGGGTGACCCAAGGGAGGATTTGGAAAGAGAGTGGGGTGGGAAAAGCCCGCTACCTTTGGAAATGGAATCAGATATTACTAAAAAGCACCAGAGAGAGGAAAATAAACAGAAATGGCTGATAAAGTCACGGGAAGATGTTCAACGTCTGCCATAACAGAAGAAACTAAGACCAAAACAAGATGAGGTTTGCCCATCATACTGTCAAGGAGTTTCAGGTCTGGTCAAATCCAGCACTGGCAAGAGTGAGGGGGAAGGGAAGGTTTGTTGGTGGTACTGTGAATGGGTCCAGCCTTCGGGACAAAATCTATCGAAATCAGAATATGCAAGCTCTGTGACCCAGAGGCGGCACTCCTGGGAGCCGGCCTTTTAGGCATACTTGCAACTGTGTGCCAAAAAATAGGTACAAGGATGTTCACTGTAGCATTGCTTCTAATTGCAGAGATAGACAAAAACTGGAAGCAATCTAAACGTCCATCAAAATGGAATTGGATCAATAAATGATGCCGCAGCCGCGGAATGAATGAACACCTGTATAGGATGGAGGAGGAAGGTCTCAGCGATACACAGAGCTTGGAAAAGAAATCAAAGCTTGGGAGCAGAGGGGAGTTTTGTGAATAAAAACATGAGGTAGCAAGATGCTAAACAATATCAGGGTTGACCGTTAGGGACAAGAATGATAATGTATTCTTATCCACTGCTGTTTATTGATACAGGCTACCAAACCCTTAGTTTAATGTTTTGGATCATGCAAATTGAACCCATAAAATAATTTAAGTTTGTTTCCCCCCCCCAAAAAAAATCAAAGAATAGTGTTATGATATGATTGTATGATACCATTTGGATAAATTGAAATATTGATATATTTCTCTGTGTATGTGTGTATATAAATACACATGTGCAAACACACACTCATAATCACACAAACACCCTGGTACGTGCATAAAAGTTTTCCGAGATGGATACTCTAGAATGTGTTATCTGTCTTTGGGGAGAGGTATCCAGGATGGGGAGGGAGGGAAACTGCTACTTTTTGATTTTATGTCTGTCTGTGCCATTAGAATTTTCTTTATCATATGCATATATTGGTTTTATTTTAAAAATAAAATAAAAAAATGCACTTTGTGCATATAATTTAAGTGTACATTATAAAAAAAGGCACCGGGGACTCATTGGATCTGGATTTGTTTGCTGATGTCAGTGAAGTGTGGTGAAATTTAAACTTTAATAAAAGTCAATTTCTGCAGACGTCTCTATGTCCATTTGTTTCAGCCAGGAACCCCCAGGCTCCAACCAGGGCCATGAGGAAGGCCATCGGGCTGGGAGGCCTCCTTTCTGTCCCCTGCTGTGGTTGGGAGCAGGTACCCCCTGGCCCGGCCTCTCTCACTCCTCCTGCCTCCTGCTCCCTGGGCTGCCTCTTGGTGCTCCCTGCCTGGGAGACCTATTTCTGGCTTGTAGGCAACATTATTTAAAGTAACAGTTCCGCCCACTGCCTTTCCTACCAGGGAAGCCCACTTCACTCCACCCAAATTGCAGCTCTTGTCTCTCCGCCTCCCGGGCGGGTGGAAGAGGCATTTGGCCAGCATCTCGGTTTGCAAATCCAGCGCTCTGTAAGCATCCCTGATAATGACAGTAACAGCACTCATTATCTCCATCCTGCTCCCTCCTGGACCGCCAGGACACACTCAGCCCACAGCTCTGCCCGCCCCTCCCACCGGTGGCTGCCAGCCCAGCGGGGAACTGGCTGAGTCCAGCCCCGTCAGGGAGGGCGGAGGAAGTGGCTTCTGGAGGAGGGAGGACCCGTGCAGCGCGGCCCACACCTCATCCACCCACGAGGAAACGTGGCTATGGAGAAAGCGCCAAGACTTCCACGTCGGGGAGATTCGGGCTTGACTTTCACTTCTGCTCTTTCTTAGGAGTATGGCCTGGGCGAGTTATGGAACCTTGCAAGCCTCAGTTTACCCATCTGTAAAATGGGGTTAGTGACAGCCAACTCTGATGTGAGTGTCCCAAGAGGCCCTGGATATAAATGCCTGGCATGTGGCAGGTGCTGTACAGATGCTTATCAAATGAGGGGACAAACTGAGGAGCAGAAGGTATTGGGGTGAGGTAGGTAGGCTCAGAGAGGAGGACAAAGAGGGCGTGGCAGGAGCCCTCGCCCTTGAGTAGGGCTCCTTTAAGGGCTCCACGCCAAGCACCAGGGGACCATGGAGTCCCTTGCCTGACACATTCCTCAGCTTCCAGCCTCCAACCTCCTGGCCACCTTGTTTGCCTCTGCAAGGTGGAAAGGGCCAAGCCGGGCTGATCCAGGCTGAGGAGCAGCGCTGGTATGCAGCAGAGCCTCTTCCGGGTGACTGACTGCAGCCTCACTCTCCAGCCAATGAGCACGAGCCATGGGGGCGGTGGCCTCCGGGAGCTGGCGCACACCTGGATCCACCTACCCTGGGGCCCCGCAAAGGACTGCTTACTTATTAATTATTTATTACAGCAACTATATTGGCATGATTCAAAATTCAAAGAATAAAAGAAAAACTACAGAGCAAAGATTTTGTCGTCCAGCTGCCCTGTCATCCCTGATGCTGCAGCACACGGAGGCAGGAAACAAACCATTGTTAATAGTTTCTTGAGTATGTTGTCAAATTTTTTTATGTAAATGCCAGCAAATCTAAATTTATAACCCTTCCCTTTTATAAACAAGAGACACACGGCCTCCTGGACGCGCCGTTCTGCTCCATGCTTTGTGCAGGTGACAGTATATCTTGGAGAGCTTTCCATAGCTGCACATAGAGCTTCCTTGGGCTTTTTGACAGCTGCAGAGTATGGAAGAATCTTCTGGATGGATGGAGCTTTGCTTTCTCCCCGTTATATGGTCAAAAGGAGCAGGCGGTGGAGAGAGGGCCTTAGGGGCTGGCTTGGGGCCGGGGCAGAAAGAGGAAGGCCAAGAAGACACGGCAAGAACCTGCACCCGTTCTTGTTATCCCAGGCACAGAGTGTCCTGATTTTAATCCGGCAGGACCCTGAGGCTCCGTCCACTCTTCCGAGATGACGAGATGGGCTTGGGGTGGAGGGCACAAGGCGACCGTGGTAGGAAGAGCCAGGACAGATAATTGCATTTTTAGAGACAAGAGAAGAGCAGGGGAGAAAATAACTGCCTAACAAATGTGGCATCTTCTCCAGCACACGGGGAAACACACAATGCCCTTTTTGGTTCGAGTCCTTGAGTGTCACAGTTGATATTTAAAATGATTCTTACTCGCATTAAATAAGATATTTCAATTCCACGAAGCTGTCAGGAGCTGATGCGGACACCAGAAATAATAGGCACACTCTCCTTGTATTGTCCTCGTTAATAAATCAGACGCCTGGAAATGCACGTGGCGATGCTAACACGGAGGAGGGGTGAGTGCGTATGTGCACACGTGCACACTTGTGTACACAGAGCACACTCGTGCACTCCTACCCATGTGTACATGCGTGTTCATGCACACATTGCTATGCACACTCATGCAACCCACCCAAGTGCACATGCACACATATGCACACTCCTGTACACACGTGCATGCACATACCCACACGAACATGCACTTGTGCACACACATGCTCCCACTAGATCTTCTCTCCTTGAGTAAATGTGGTCAGGGAGAGCAGGCAGCTGGGTCACCATATCTGCTGCGGGGTCAGTAGGAACTCTCTGTGTCCACCACCTGCAGATGTCACTGCAGACGGCCAAGGCTGACACAAGTTCCCAGGAAAGCAGTGGGCAACTGAATTAGAAGACCCAGGTTTCCTTCCCTCTTCCCATGGGCTTTTGGGCAACAGGCAGGAGACAGGCAGCAGTGCCGGGGCATGTGCATACCATGTGCGCAGGTGTGTGTGTCCTCAGACACTTGTGAGCACACCCTGAGCCTGTTCCCACGGCAGGGAGACGCAGGTGGTGCTCCAAGAACTGGCCACAAGGCTGGTGGCCTGCTAGAAATGGACTGACTCCACGCTGTGGATCTGCTTTTGCAAAGATTCTTTAGGAAAGAAGGTAAAACTCTGTCCAGGGTGATTAAAAGGGAAAAGAATATGCACCAGGTGATAGATAATAATAAGGTCTCACTCTGCAATTAACACAATAATAACTATTATTATTATAAGAAATATCACCGCTGTAAGGGCTTTAACGTATACCAACTCATTTAATCTTCACAATACTGTAGGAGGCAGTGCTGATGTAAACCTCGGTTTAAGGTGTGGTGGCTCACACCTGTAATCCCAGCACTTTGGGAGGCCGAGGTGGGAGGATGGCTTGAGAATAGGAGTTTGAGACCAGCCTGGACAACATAGCAAGACTTTGTCTCTACAAAAAATTAAAAAGTTAGCTGGGTGTGGTGCCAGGTACCTGTAGTTCCAGCTACTTGGGAAGCTGAGGCAGGAGGATCGCTTGAGCCCAGGAGTTTGAGGCTGCAGAGAGCTATGATTGTGCCACTGCACTCTAGCCTGGCCACAGACCGAAACCCTGTCTCTTAAAAAACTACAAAATGAAACCTCAGTTTACAGATGACAAAACTGGGGCCCAGAAAGAGTAAGTAACTTACCCGAGGCCACACAGCTAATAAGTACCTAGCATGTTGGGACATTCTAGTGCACAGAGAGCATGAACCTCAACTGGATATGTGCCTGATGGTTTGGGGTCTCTCATTCCTGGGGTTCGCTTTGAAGAAGGGCAGTCTGGCTGTCCACCCTCTCCCGCCTTCGCAGGGAGAGACTTTTGTTGATGGAGAGAAACAAGTATTTCTGAGCAGGGCCTGAGGATTTGATCTGGGCCACGTTAATCAAAAGCTATTGCCAAGTACCAGCCAGTCTGGTGACAGCAGCGGCCCAGGGAGAAGGAGCTGGGTGGCTCAGGCCGGCTCCGCAGGGGGTCTTCTGATTATGGACGGGGGCTCAGGGATGGGAGGCGCTGAGAGCCAAGCTGATGGGTCTAACGTCACCGGGATGCTGCACTTCCTCAGGCAGCAGCCCCAAGGATCCTGCTGAACTCCTGGGGGTGAGAACGAGAATGAGAGAGACACAGACAGACAGAGACAGGGACAGAGGAAGAGCGAGGGAGACAGAGAGAGACACAGACAGAGACAGGCAGAGGGAGCGGGGAGGTGAAAGTCCTCGCGCACAGGAAGCAGGGGAGCCTGCGGAGTGGCATCAGCCGGCCCGGGAGGAGCACTCAGGATACACCCTGCGGTGAGGACTGGCAGGGCAAGGCGGGAGCAGTGATTTCTGCTCTTCTATTTTAAGCGGTTTGCGTCCTATAATTCCCCTCCCACATCTTTGGTGAGAGTCTGTGACAGGCACAACCGGCTTCTGGCTCCTGCGGATGGTGCTTGGGGAAGGATGCTCTGCGCCTGGCGGGGAGGGGGCGGCAGCCTCGGGAGGGGAGGGGTCCAGGGAAGATCTGGAATTGGCTCCGGAGCAGGGGACTGGGGAGGTGGCAGGTGAGCCCGGGCAAGGTAAGCACAGTTTTCCAGAATCCTCCTTGGAAGGCTGGGGAGGGCCCTGGACTTGTCCCCTCACAGAGGATATGGACATTTGGATAGTAAAGGACATGGTGGCTGTTGGAGGTGCAGGGACGTGGGCACAGTGGGATCCCCCCAGTGCCTAGAGGACTGCAGGGTGCAGGGTGGTCCCTGCGGTGGACAGGTAGGAGGGACCTGGGACTTAGGTTGATTGGGCTCAGGGGTGCCCAGACAGCCAGCAAAGGATTATTTCTGGGTGTGTCTGTGCAGGTGTTTCCAGAAGAGATGAGCATGTGCTCTGTGGATGGAGCAAAGAAGATCACCCACCAACACGGGCACGGTCCCACCCACCGAGGGCTCGGAGAGAACAAAGAGGTGGAGGGAGGAGGAGTCTGCTCTGTCTTCGATGGGACGTCATCTTTTCCTGCCCTGGGACGTCGGAGCTCCTGGTTCTTGGGCCTCTGGACTCGGGGACTTACTTACACGGGTGGCCTCCCTCCTTCTCAGGCCTTTGGCTCAGACTGAATTACACCCCTGGCTGTCCTGGGTCCCCAGCTTGACGACGGTACTTCATGAGACTACTCGGACTACATCGTAACCACAGGAAGTCCCATGATAAACTGCACACACGCGCACACACACACACACACACATCTCCCACGGGTTCTGCTTCTCTGGAGAACTCCGGCTAGGGCACTGCCTACAGAACACAGGGATAAGTGATGCTAGTCAAAGACATCAGGCTCTTTCCAGTCATCTAGCTGTGCCTCGACTCACAGGCATGCGGGGGCTGACCTTTGAGAGCGTTGGGACCACCGTCGAGATACAGATGAGGAAGGGAGGTTCAGGGGGCAGCCAGGACTCGCTGGGGTCCCTGATGCGGGCAGGGACCCGGCCGGGCATCGGGGGCCCACGAACACCCCACCTCTAGGAAGTGCAGAGCCCCCAGTCACCTCGCCCTTGGCTCTGCCAAACTTCTGGTAGTTTTTGACGGAGATAAGCTGCTCCTCACCTCTCCACGTGCTGCCCCTCAGCCCACAGTCTCCCTCTCTGCTGTCAGCCAAGACGTCTCCTCCAAGAGCCTATCTCGAATCCCCCCGGGCCCCCCCATCATCCTCTCCTGCACGACCTGCTGCATTTCTCACAATTTAATTTAATGTCTTATTTACTTGCACGTGTGTCCCTGAGGCCGAGTCTGTATACTACCCCACACCCCCACAGCACACTAGAGCAATGCTTGCCCAGCAAACATCTTCTAGACGAGCAGGTGAGACAGC
>JAQIFY010006707.1:0-10095 GCA_028533085.1 Varecia variegata
AACTAAGTTTTTGATGAGACTATATCTACTTGGTAAGTAAAACTTTACAAGGGAAGTTGTGGAATCATAAAATTAGAAGGAATATTTCAGACCATCCTGTCCTATTACCTTCACCTTAGAGTTGAGGAAAATGAGGTCGAATGGTGTGAAGTGACTTACCCAAAGCCACAGGGACCGGCAGGAGCAGAATTAGAACTCAAATCTTGACTCTTGACTATGCAAATCACTGAAGGCGATTTTTTTAAGTATTAGTTGCTACCCTAAACACTAAATTCACTAATGAATGGTATATTCTCCATATAAATTCATGAAGCATAAATGAAATTTCTGAAAAGAAGAAAAATACATGCCAGAAAACTGCTAAATTTATCACTCACAGTATACCAACATTTCATTTGTGTACAACCTTTCATTTCATTATATCCTCAGAGTGCTACAATAAACCCTGGCACAAACTGATATTTTTGAAATTGTATTCACTATTCCAGGTCATGCAAACACTACTCAGGGGATTTAAGCAGTAATATACGCACCAGTCATCCAGGACCACTGACCAAAAACACAGTTCTACAAATACCCCATAGTCACTAGGGAAATCTGCCTGTTTTATAAAAATACCATAAATTCTCTTGGTGTTATTTAGAATTAAATGAGTTCAAAAGTGGTCTTCAAAGATTCTATGCTTGAATTAAAAATATAAAGTCATGTTTAAAATCATGTTGATAATGTTTACAAATGAATCTAAAAATTGTTCATACAAAAGAAAAGCAAAATGTTTTTAATTTAAAGCCATCTCCAGTAACTCTCTTGTTTGAGAGTTTAATTTGCTAATTAGACTGATGATACCTGCCTTCATGGTGAGTTATGGGTAATTAGATGTTACAACAGAACTACTAAGAGAGAACAGACCCCACAAAGCGCAGTCAACCAGATCATTATCTGAAGCAAAGCGAGCTAATTATCACCACAAAGTTCAAACTAGAGGATTTGATCTGAACATCCATCTAGTGGACTCTACTGGGGGCCAAACCCCTTGTGCTTAGTGAATTCACACCATACACTCATTTTAGTACCTTAAAATGGGCTTTGATATAAGAAATAGACACAGCATCAGAAAGTATACACAGAAGAAAAGAAAACATGTAGAGACAGCCCTTGCTGAGTTCCAGAGAGTTTCCTACAAACCAAAGAATGTGGAAGTCCAAATCTGAAGTTGGGACAACCACTCCCAGGTGACTGATCACTCTTTGATTCTCACTTTGAAACACCTGGGAAGTGAGAATATTCTAGAATTACTTCCTCTAAGGCAGCTATAGAAAATTACTTCTCCTCTCTCCCAAGAGAGGCCCCATTAGTCCTCAGGGGTCAGGGAGGGAAGAAGTCAATGCACCTGGGACTGCCAAGATGATACCCATAGTGGTGCATTCGACAAACGAACAATAAAGTTTAAAGAAAGGGGGGAAAACACGATTTTGGTGGACTTAACAAATACCTGTGATCTACTTGTAGTCCCAATGACTGTTAAGACACTACTTCCATTAGACAATACCTTCTGTGGTCCAAACATCCGATTTACAGATAAACTTATGGAATGCCACTTGCTTGTAAACTAGAGATGCAGACAGATTTCAAGCGTGAATGAATTACAGTAATGACATCATGAAGTTTTCTTAACTGTTTATTACTGTGAGAAATCGTTACAGAACAGGGCCCTTTCAAGACTCTGACACATAATAGCATTCTCAGACTGATCACTTGTCACTCGGTCATCGCCATTGATTGTGCGACTGTGTCCACTGTTTCACTTCCCTGACAAGATAGTAAAGCTTTAGTTTTATTCACAGGTGACGCTGTCTTGTATGGTCCTTTAGAATCTCAAGGCCATCATGGCCAGGAGCAGGGAGCGAAGCAGGATGAACAGAAAGAAGGCTCTGTGCACGGCAGACCTGTTTCAGGACACAGAGAGACGCAGTAGAACTAGCCGATCTGTTGAGACATTGTGATACTCCTTATATGCACATATGTGTTAGTTTACTGTTTGCCAAACTTTTTCTTTATATTTGCAATAGGTACCAGATTAATTATCAACATCTCACCAAGAAATAGAAAATTCTACATTTTTGTTCTTTCAGGCTTAACATTCAAAGCCATTTCTTCAGATAAATGAACACTGGCACATCTCTAACCAAAGCCTAAATCAATGCTTGAGAGTCTACCACACTCTCAGGGGACAAACCAATCCCCCAAGTCCTTTATATTTATAGGTGAGGAAATTCAGGCTTAGCGAGTTTGCACGACCTATCTACATATGTAGGTATCACTGCCACAGATCTCTCTCCCAGGTCTATACTGATTCCAAATCCTGGAATCTTTGCTTTCCATATTTTGATGTCTATACCTCTGTTTGTTACAGGAAGAACAACATAGAGGGAAAAATATTTTGAGCTAAAACACTCTTTTGAAAATCCCACCTATATTCTTTTACAGTGAAAATCAGAAAGCTAAATATTTTAATTAACACATTTATAAAACATATAGAGGTATCAAGAAAAAAATGAAATTAAGATTTTTTGAAACTACACTGATAATAAGAACTAAGAATGAGAATAAACCCTTAGGTACAGAGAAACTCCAATGCAAAGTAATCTGACATCTGTTAAATTGGATAGCAGGAAGGAATCATAAATCCTACATGAATCTCTGTTGCTAAAGATCATGAGAAGAGACTTAATAATAATATTGCCTTTGATGACAGTCATGCAGAGAAAGTTTGAAAAGCAAAAAATACAGAGCTTACTGCATATTGAGACTCCATTTCAATGAATATTGGGCTACACTTGTCAGAAATTGCAGTAAAGCCCTGGTAATGTCTTAGATGTGGGAGAGTGAAAGCAGAAGAGGTAAAATGTCTTAAGTACATGTCCCACAGGAAGCCACCAAATGCTCTTATTTGGCATGAAAAGAACTGAGAGGTTGATGCATTTTATCACAGCCTGTGGGAAATGTTTTACTCTTTGAATAAGTTATCTGATTTTTTCCCCCACTGTTTGTTTTTAATTAGGGAAGGAAAGATTTCCAAATTTAAATAGCTAAGAAATATTTCCAAATCTTAAATATCTAAGTTCAAAATGACTGTATAGTATTTCATCTGCCTTCCCCTTTCCGTATCTGTTTTAACGCGAGTCAGTCACCTTTCCGCTTCCAATCCGAAGCCAGACGCTGAACTTCCTCACCGGTTTGCTATTGCCTTGTGGGGGGTGGAAATCTGTTTGGGTCTTGCTGATTGGACAGATATTTCTCTTCCCCGTTGTTCGACGTGTGTTATCCCAGCACACAGATCCGAGGCCAAGCCTGGCTGTCCAAGAGGCCTCTTTCTGGAAAGAGCCCGCGCAGATGCGCACCTGAGCTGACCCTGCGGGCGGCGGAGGCGGGGGCCCACCTTGCGCGCGGGGGCCCTGGGCGCAGTGACTTCTCCTGTGTTCAAACTAGGGGCAATATTTGCCGTCTACGAGGCATTTTGGAAAGTATAAAGTCTGAAAACCTCCAGGCATACAGTCGTACCAGTATCTCCCCTCTACATGAAGAAAGGAGAAACACGGACTTCCAACGCGTTCCGCTGGGATTCATCATTCGCACAGTCACTGCGCACACACTAACGTTTTGCGTTCTTTCTGTGCACCCCCTAACTTCCTTCCTAGATCACCTGAAGGATAAGTTAGAAGAATACATGGCTCGATTTTCCAAGGTGAGGATCGTTCGCACCAAGAAAAGGGAAGGGCTCATCCGGACCCGGCTCCTGGGGGCGTCGATGGCGAGAGGCGAGGTCCTGACGTTCCTGGACTCCCACTGCGAGGTCAACGTGAACTGGCTGCCGCCGCTCCTCGGTGAGTGCGTCCCGGAGGGCCTGGGGAGGCGCTGGTCCCTGGAGGGCCTGGGGGTCCGCGTCCCCGGAGGGCCTGGGGAGGCCGTGGTCCCCGGAGAGCCTGGGGAGGCCGTGGTCCGTGGAGGGGCGCGCTGGTTTCCGTGGAGTTTGCAATGCGCAAAGACTAGAGGTCCCTCCCACAATTGTTCCAGCGGAAGCCTTGAATTAGTATTAGAGTTATTAGAACTAGAATATCTTAACCACTGCTGAGGACGGCAGTAACTAGAAAATTACATTAAAATTGACATTTTAGATAATGTCAACTGCAGTCTAACTTAAGGTGTAAAAGGCTTTCATTTATCTTAGACGTCTTCCTTTATTGTAGTCCTATTCACTGGGTAAACACTAAAAGAAAAAAGGACCTCCAAATTCTTTTTTATCGTTGTTCCGTAACTGCAGTAATACTAAAATACACACACACATTTAACAAGTATTACATGGTGGTTAAGATATGAGGAAGGAAAATTATTCGGCCCCAGAATACAGTTAAAATGTAAACACCTTGACATTTTCTAGGATTTATAATGCCATTTCTTTTTGTGTTATTCTTTCTACTTCTGGCACCAGACTATCCCTAAATATACAACCCCCCACACGCACTGTATTTATTATCCATAGACCCTCTCAAACACTCGGAGCTGCTACCCATGTGATATATCTTAAATGTTCACGATGAGACGAAGAGAGAAAGAAAAAGGCTATGTCAGACTGCACTTGAACTGTTAGAAACACAAAACTGAAAGTAATTTAAGCTAGAAGGTATGTGTGTGACTCAGTTCAAGCTTCACTATTTTTGCTTTTTATTTTACGATGAAGTCAGATACAAAGTCCAGTTGTGGATAAGAAATAAATTGTGAGCCTGAAAAAAATCTCTTTCTAAGAAGTTCTTGGTGTACACATATTGTACTCCTTCCTATTCTTCCAGATTTCGATAAATCAACTTTTGTTGTAAATATATCCCTGGCCTTGGAAGTAAAGCCACTAACAGCCTTCACAGTAGCTGCCTTGGAAAGAATGATTTGCTATTGACGACTGTGTAGGATTTCAGCAAAGCTCCATTAGTAAAAGACCGGGAGAGGGGAATCAATTGAAACTGTATAGGATTTAAAAAAGGAAACAACCAGCGTCTAAGACCCCCCATCACATCACCAATCCACAGACCCCTGCATGGAGGACTGCCAGCCATCCTCATCAACGGCTGTTTCCATGCTCCTACAGTCAGACTCCTCTGAGCTTTTAATTAAAAGTACCTTGTCCAAGGACATAGCAATTTAGAGCTTCATCAGCAACGGTGAGATTCCCTCAAACTGAATTTGACCTATATGGTGCTGAATACTCAAGGAAGTCAGCAAAAGGTGTAATTTATTTATGAACCAAAGCAATCCCTAAATGCCAATTATTGAGTCTCTGATTGTTCACCATGTTTCTAAAAAAAACACGAGAAGAAAAACAAGAAAAAAGAAAAAGAGAATAAGAGAAACCCACGACCCACTTTTTCTCATTAAAGCATTTCATTTCCTGTAGGCCTGATGGGTAAGAAATGATCCAAGTGCGGGATCACTATCTTTTCTTATTTTCCTGTATCAGTGTCTTGATACATCATCCAAAATGAAAAAAAACAGGTGGAGCCACACAGTCTCTTGGTTCATTTTTCACCTTGGGATTATACCTGAATTTCAATTTCCCATTAAGAGTCTGTTTTACAAGCCTTGGATGAAAAATTAGTCATGCTGCTCTCACCCCAAGCTAGTGCAGCGGGATGAGAGCTGAAAGGAAATCCGAAGGGAAAGTTGACAGTTAATTTAACAGACACATTCTCTTTGGGTCACCTTGGGACTCTTTGCTGGTCAAGGAACTTGTAAATCAAACCTGATTCTAAATTTGATTGAAGAAAGTCACTGAAACCTTAATACTAAAAGACCTGCAGGGGCGACAGCAGAAATATTTTGGACACAGCTGCAATGGTCTCATATGTCAGAGACATCGCTGGGAAAACACCATTTGGATAAAGATTAAAACTCATTATAAGACTTGCCCTGGTGAAAAGGGATGCCCAGAGTCCTTGGTGGAGATTAACTGGAAATGGTGAGGGGGGTCTCACTGTCCACTAACTAGCTGGGATAAGGGAAAGGCCACCTCGGATCTCTGAGGCCCACTGGGCTGTGCCATCTCAAGTTGCACCCCTTCCCACACCCCAGCACCCCGCATCCCCCTTGCCCTATTTTATTTTTTTCCATTTCATTTATCACCTTCTAAAACACTATATAATTGAGTTATTTATTATGTTTATTAATTGTCTTTGCTTCATTCCTGAAGAGAGGGATTTTTTTGTGGTGTTATTCACTGCTGTGTCCCCAGAACCTAGAAAAAGTGACTGGCACAGAGTTTCTAATCAATAAAAAATACAATTGTTGAAATCTGAAAAGGATGAATGCATGAATGAAAAGGCATATAGAGCTAGAGGTGACATATTCCACAGGATTCTTTGGTCTCCACACCGTTTTATCAGAATAAAGCCACTTGTTATTCCAGCCAATAAAACCTTGTGCTTCCTGCCCTGTGATTAGGAGAAACTTCTGGAGCAAATGGAGAGTTTCCTTATTGTAAGAACTTCATCCCAACACAGATGACGTTTACTCCAGGACCCCTGGAGAAAATGTGATACGGAAAAAACCAAACTTCAGAATAGTTGTAAATGATCTCTGTTTCTTGGTTTAGTGTTGCATGCGGCATCCAAAGGTCTTCCAGATCATGAGAGCAGATGTTCATACTTCAAAGTTCTGCCTCTTAGACAGTATTGACTTTTTATAATAAATATTGCTTACATGCACATTCTTCGAAAGAAAGATACTTCCCAGATAGCTATTCTAGGTGAACCAAAGTACATGAATGCCAGTTCCCTGCACTGGCTGCTGATGCTATCGCAATAGCACTACCTGCTTGGGAAAGGAAGGTGCTGAAACTGAAAAAGAAATCACCCCTCTGCTACCATGAGAAGCGCCATGGAAAGGTTGGGTTTGGGGACTGGACTGCTGAGCAGGGTTGCCTCTTGGTTATTGCTCTCAAAAGCTGAGTAACCCTTGACAAGCTATTTAACTTCTCTGAGCTCAGCTTCTTCACACACAAATTGGGGCTGTCAATAATAGGCATCCTACAGGGTTGCTTGGAGTATTAGAAATAGCATGAGTATAAATTACTTAGTAGCTGCTCAAGAATTTAATAGTAGAAGGAGTAACAGCAGTCGTATCATACCACCTAACACTTTTTGGGTATGATGAAGGAGGATAAAAATGTATAGCTTTGACAAACAGAGTCTATCTCAAAGATCAGTGGCAAAATAAGACTTGGCAAAATCTCTGGCAAACCCCAAAGCAAAGAATTCTATGCATGGCCTGTCAGCATTTGGGGGGAACAGCCATCATGACGGTTATGAGATTAGATGCCACAAAAACCATGAAGTTAAATATTTACATCTTGGAACCCTCAGAAAGCAGGCCGGTATTTTCTCAGCAGGCTGTGGCTATATGCTCGAAGGAACACAAATACTGTTTATACTCTGCGCATGTTGGATGCACGATAAAATGACAGATTGGGGACAGGTCAAAGCAGAAATGTGACAGAGGGAGAACTAAATGGACTTCTGCAAGTCTCTCTGGGATGTAACTTTCTTAAAGGAAAATACGGCAACTCTAATTGTACGTAATCACTGTCCCATCACGTTAAGTCCAGCACTCGAACAGAGATTCCCGCAAAGTGCTGGAAGAACGACAGGGAGCGAGGCTGGGAGCCTGATGCATTAGCAGGGGACTGCAGGCTTCTCTTTGCTGCAGGATGATAGATGACCTAGGCAGGCATGTCATTTCCTATTTTGTGCTTTCATTTTTCAGACCAAATTGCACTAAACCACAAAACCATCGTGTGTCCCATGATCGATGTCATTGACCACAATCACTTTGGGTATGAGGCCCAAGCTGGGGATGCCATGCGAGGAGCCTTCGACTGGGAAATGTACTACAAAAGAATCCCCATCCCTCCAGAGCTGCAGAGGGCAGATCCCAGCGACCCTTTTGAGTGAGTAGCAGCCGAGGGAGGGGCCGAGGGAGAGAGGGCAGGGAACTCCTTCGAGGTGTGTCAAACCTGGGTCCCATGAGGAAAGTTGTCTCTAATAAAATGGGATAAAAAAAGGTGGCAACAACATGGAAAACACCAGAGACAGGTCAGACCTACAAGCTGTAGAAAATTGCGAGCTGCGCTGAATAGTTGGATCAGCCCTTCTCCAACTTTGCTATGCAGGAGAGAAAGTGGGCAGATGAAAGAGTCAGGAAAATGCATCATTAACAGAAAGTACACGGGGAAGGAAGGCATGTTTCCTTTCAGATGCTTTGTTCTTATTCTCAGTTCTTTCTGTTCTTTTTGTTTTCCGTAAAGGGTTATTGAAATTCACTCTTTTACTGGAGATTGATACAGACTATGAGCCAGTACTCAGCCTATCTTCTGCACCCTGCTGGGAACTGTTTATGGTGGAAGGCAGTGCTCCTGAGCAGGTGCTCCCATAGCTTCAACTTGGGGAGTTCAATCAAAATGATACATCCAGAGTAAATAATCTTTGATAACTCTGCCCCTAACTTAAGTACATACTATATAGAGAAGAACATATAACAATAATCTATTGATTAATTTACACCAAACTAAATCCTTTTCTTTCAGTATAGACATGAGAATTGTGCATTTCAAGAAACAGAAAAAAAAAGGGAAAGAAATATGGTTCATGTTGATAAACCACCAGGACCACTAACAGTGAATGGCAAACTTTTTCCAACGGTTAGCCCAGAGATTGCCCAGGGCATACTATCATCTATTCCTCATATTGCACCCTTTGATCTCATTAAAACCTTTACAATTTTAAGACTATTTTATGTATTTATATTTTTTTCTTAGTACAAGAAAAATGTCTGTGATCAAGGCTTTGCACACTCTATAAGCCTCCATTTAAAATGCATTAAAATAATACTGCCTTTTCATCAAAAATATGGGCCATAAAAGTTTGCCATAAAGAAGCTACTGAGTACCAGAACCACTTCGGTGACACTAACACTTTAAATTACAGTAAACATTTCATAATGATCGGGAAAATGTTTCTTCAAATTCTAGTCTCTGGAAAGCTGAACTCCTGGGGAAGCAAAGAGGCTTTGGGTAGACGTTAGTTAGTCTGATAAAATGGGAGAGAAGTCATTTATTTTGTAAAATGAAGCATCTTCATTACACACCCAGAACTTTTCTAGAGCTAGGCCTCTTCAGAGCCTCAACTTATGGGAGAGTTTAAAAAAATAAAGTAAAATGAAGGACCTTTGTTACTTCCCCAAATGCTTTGGCCAAAATTTCCTAGATATTCAAAACTTCCAGGAAAGTTTTTTAGGGATCTCAGCAAAGGAGTTTCTAAGAAGCATTTGAAGTGGGCCCAGATGAGAGATGCTCTTCAGACTTCCCCGAAGGTAACCATCTTCACATCGTGACAAAAGGGCTTAAGCTGGGACAAATAATGAGTGTGTGCGATGACACATCTGGTAACTAGCTTGATTTAGCCATTCCATGATGTACACATATTTCAAAGCATCATGTTGTGCACCGTAAATATAATATATACAATCAATTTTTATTTGTCAATTTAAAAGATAGATAATAGGAAGAAAATAAAATAAACAAAAACTGTTTCAAATGCTAAAAATAAAAAATGTGTGGGTGGTGGGGAGTACAAAAGAGCCCTAAATGACAAGTATAGCTGTTGTTAGGTGGCTCCCACAGTTTGGCTGCTGCTATATGAGGTTACCATGTTTTAGGGGCTAGAATTCACCCCTGATGGCTTTCCAAATACTGCAATTATAATGACCATTTACGTTATGCTGCGACAGCAGAGGGGGGCTTTCTGAAACAGTGGGATCAAAATGCTGCTAAAGGAATCTCCAGTGGTGAAAATTATAAAAGTATAAAAAATTGTAAAAGTAGTCTCAGTGCCTGCACTGTCCCTGGGAATGTTTGTCAGGCAGACCTTGGCTGTGGCTGTCACAATATCAAGCTCCTCGCTTAACCCCAGGCCTGGCAGAATTGGTAACTTTCAGAACTAGATTACCTCCTGTTCCTGTCACCTGCTTAGGTGGTGCTGTCCTGTCAAAGAT
>JAQIFY010006708.1:0-10095 GCA_028533085.1 Varecia variegata
TAGCTCACAGCAACCTCAAACTCCTGGGCTCAAGCGATCCTCCTGCCTCAGCCTCCCAAGTAGCTGGGACTACAGGCATGCGCCACCATGCCCGGCTAATTTTTTCTATATATATTTTAGTTGGCCAGATAATTTCTTTCTATTTTTAGTAGAGACGGGGTCTCGGCTCTTGCTCAGGCTGGTCTCAAACTCCTGACCTCGAGCGATCCGCCCGCCTCGGCCTCCCAGAGTGCTAGGATTACAGGCGTGAGCCACCGCGCCCGGCCAATGAACATCTTTTCATGTCATTATTCTTTTACATCAGTGATGGTCAAGGAGGGGAGGCATCCTGCTGGAGGTCACATCAGAATCAAACCACATAGGTGCCTCTTCAAGCCACACAGGTGTATCAGTCAGGGATCAGGTAAGGAAACAAAATCACTTCCAGTATTTAAAAACAGAATGGATTAAACACAAAGATTGTGTGACACACATAATCTACGTAATACAAAGATTGCCAAAGCCCTGGAAGGGCGGGAGGAGCAGGCTCAAGGCTTGCTGTCAGGAATGACTCCCAAGACACTCCCATGGGAGCCATTACCTCTGTCACCCTCAAGAATGTTGGTTCTAGGAAATACTGTTCTAGCTACAAGCCAGGAACCGGGAAGCTGGAGCCAAGAGACTGCTCCCACAGCCCCAACCTAGACACCAGAATGCGGAATTCTGCCACTGCTACCTCCACAGCTTCCTCTCAACATCCTGGAACCTGGAGACTTGACATTGGCATCTCATGGCCTGGCTTGCCAGAAGCAAACAGCCAAAAGCAGCATGAATATGGCATGACCTCCACCTCACTTCCACTTTTCAAGATTCAAGAAATGCATCTACGTGGCAACCTAGAACCCAATTTGCACCCAGAATCCAAGCTGCATGCAATCTGGGAAGTGTAGCTTTATCTTTCCAGCCTCTGCAGCACAGGAAGGGCCACTGGAATTGTTGCTGAGGGTAAACCTACCATATCCAGCAGAGAGATTGTGGTATGGTCACTGCTAAGAAATCCTCATTGTTTCTGTTATGGGCAGAGCTATTTTTGCCCTTCCTGCAATCCATGTCCCCTTCTATCCATGTCGCCTTCCTCTAATAATACTCCCCTGATTTTCCTTTGATGAACCACCTCTCCCACTTGCAATGCATGTGGTTGAGTAAGGCTGAGCCCAGGCCCCAGTCCTGGGGAAAAAACAATTCCTGGGCAGCTAGTGTACTCAGTCTCTTGTTCTTGCTCAGAGTGGAATACCTTAGAGAATATGTGAAAGGAAGTGATATCAGGTCCCTGGTGACAGCCAAGAAGAGAAGGGACAGCCATTTATCTTGGACTGTTGAAACATTTTCCCAACCTAGGAGCTGGGGCAGAATACTATGATTCATTGCCATTTTCTGGTCTAAGATTTGGCAATTGTTTGGCCTTAGCAATCCAGATGAGCAAATCATTTGACAGATTTCTTTCAAAATTTGAAACTACCTACAAAGAAGACAGTTCTGATTTTAAACATAGTATTCTGCACTTTCATTAAAAGAAGCATTAGACCACAGTCTCAATATTTTGTTGGGAAAATATGGCCCCCATGACACCATCAGACTCAGCCTAACATTTGCCCCAACATGCACACACACTTGCACACGCATGCATGCGTGCTCCTTCCAGCTCTACCTCTCACTTTCATTCATTCTTCCTAGGCTGGGATCTCTATTCCTCAGCACCACTATCCACAGAAGCTGGGTCAGTTGCCTTGCCAGAAATTGAATGCATGAACATGCAACTGAAATAAGGAAGAAAGAGTGGCAAACAAGAGCTACCTGCTTACGAAGTTCCTGGTGACTATGTATACCTATAGGCACAAGCTTGCTTTCCATAGTTTTCAGTCCTATCTGGGTGAGGGCCTGGGCAGTCTATAATGAAAACAGCTGTGGGTGGGACCAGAGGTCTAGTTCCAGTCCTGAACACCCAAGTGACCCTGGGTAGTATCTCTGGGCCTCAGTTTTTCATTTGTAAAATAAATGGGTTGGACTCAAAGAAATGGGTAGTTTTGATGGTTATATATGGGGTAATCATCAATTTAGGGGTAGGATGACCCAAACCATAAGACAATCTGCTTTATAAATACCTTATTTGTGAAGAAGACAAACAGTATTATATGAAAGCAAGAGCCTTGAGCTAGGAGTCAGGAAACCTGGACTCTGATATTTGCTGCCTCATAAACTGAGTGTCACTGGGCAAGTCATTTGTCCTCTCTGCTCTATAAAGCATGAGGGTTGGAACAGATGATCTCTAATGGTCTTTCCACCTCTGAAATCCTATATGAATGATCCCATGATCCAAAGTCACAAAGAAGGTGTCAGACCACATGTTTTACTGGGGAAGTAAATCAGAAGGGAATGTGAGTACACTCAGTGGCTGGAGGGGCTGCACTTGAGAGATTTGATGGCTTCTGTATGCATAGGTGCCTTCCCAGGCATTTGTCCCCATCTTAGTCCTAAATTTAGGGCTGGCAGCTTAAAGCTGGCGCATCTGAGACCTGAAACCAGATAAGTGAGCAGGACCTTGAGTTCTGCTGAGTCCTCCCATGGCTAGAGTCCAAGGGTTGAAGACCAGACTTTCCCAGCAGCTTATCAGGGCTCATTACTGGCCCAGCCCAGGTGACTACTTGGCAGTGGACTTTGTTTGATCTATCGGTAAGTACCCCAGAAGTGCCACTTTGGCTGGCACCCTCATCCATGCCAGGCCCCACACCCCAGGGTACCTGTGACCTCCAAGTCTAGCTGTAGGGAAGGTCAGGAAGGGACAACCCTCCTAGAAGATTTTCCAGGCTGAGCCACTTGAGAGATGTGTCACAAAGGACAAAAGCCCACTTTTGAGAAGAATGTTGACTAAGGAAACCTGATGGGAAGAGAATAGGGGTTTGTACAAAGAAGCAGAGACAATGAGGGGGGATGAGAGTGGGAAATGCTGGAGTTACCCACAAAGGAAGGGCAAGGCTTGAGCTAAGTGAAAATGAAACAAGGCATGGAATCCAAGAAATGTATTTTATTGCAGGTAGATCCTTATGTGACTAACAGATAAAAATGTACAAAATGTCAGAACATTGTGTTGTACATAATCAGTACATAGAATTTTATGAGGCAATTTAAAAATGAACAAATAGGGTGGGCATGGTGGCTCATGTCTATAATCCTTGCACTCTGGGAGGCTGAGGCAGTAGGATCACTTGAGCCCAGGAGTTTGAGGTTGCTGTGAGCTATGATGACACCACTGCACTCTAGCCTGGGCAACAAAGCAAGACTCTGTCTCAAAATGAATAAATTAAATTAAATTAAAATATGCAAACTAATATTCCATGTAGCCTAATTACATATGCTCTCTTTCAGTATTTTTATGACTTAGAAATAATGTAACATCAGGTAAAAAATATATATGGAAAGGAACAACCAAGAAAAAAGAGAAATCAGCTCTAATCCTACCACCTAGTGATAACCACTGTTAACATGTTGGTGTGTTTCCTTCTGGTGTTTTATTCCATACATATATACAAAATACAATTTGTTAAGGGATAATACCATACATGCTTTGTTCTAACCTGCTCTTTCCATTCAATATCATGAATATTTTTTCTTCTCCATCAATATTGATTCTTGTCATAATTTGTAATGACTGCATGATATTTTGTCATATGGATGTCATGAAATATGAAACGCCTAATTTGTAATCAAAAGTGTTGCCTATTAATCAGAGTATGAGCCCAAACTATCCACACAGTTTTGCCATCTTAATGGTCAGCCTGTTTATGCCAGCAGCGAAGAAGCCTAGAGAGCCAGTGGCGATGAAATCACAAAAGACATTGTCCACAGCTTGTTGAGAATTGAATATTTTTCCTTGCAAGAAGTGATTCAAAGCCTGGAAGAAGTGGTAGTCAGTTGGTGAATATAATGGATGACAGAGAGTTTCCAAGTCCAGTTTCTGTAGTTTAAGCAGCACTGTTTGTGTGACATGTGCTTGAACGTTGTCTTGCAAGAGGATTGGACGGTCTCTATTGACCAATCTCATGCTTCATCGCAAGCATCCCCACCATTTCATCCACATGGTTGCAGTAGACATCCGCTGTAATCGATTGACCAGGTTTCATGAAGCTGTAGTGGATAATACAAGCGCTGGACCACTGAACAGAATTGATTAGCTTTTTTTGATGACTATTCAGTTTTGGACTGTGTTTCGGCACTTCATCTTTACCCAACCATTGTGCTGAATGCTTCCAATTGTCAAAAAGAATCCATTAAATGGTTTGCCTTTATGTTGTAACAGCAAAGAAAGGCAAGCTTCCAGACGATTTCTCTTCTGACACTCGTTTAATTCATGTAGTACCCATCTATACAGCTTCTTTACCTTGCCAATTTGTTTCAAATGGTCCGATATTGTTGGAATAGTAACGTCAAACCTTGCTGCTAATTCACGCATAGGTTGTGATGGATTGGCTTCCACTACAGTTTTGAGCTCATCATTATTCACCTTGGTCTCAGGTCACCCACCTGGCTCATTTTCAAGATTAAAATCACCAGAATGGAACTTCTCAAACCATCGAGGTACTGCTCATTCATTAGCCACATCCTTCCCAAACATTTCATTGCTATTCGGAACTGTCTGTGCTGCACTGGTTCCATGATGGAACTCATATTCGAAAATAACACAAATTTTGACTTATCCATGGTTTCACAAAAATTGCTCTAAAAAAATTTTGAAAGATAATCACAAGGTAAAATATGCATTTGAAAGACTGAGGATGTGCCTTCACAATAAAAATACAACAAGAAGTATCAAAGAGGCCGGGCGAGGTGGCTCACGCCTGTAATCCTAGCACTCTGGGAGGCTGAGGCAGGTGGATCGTTTGAGCTCAGGAGTTTGAGACCAGCCTGAGCAAGAGCGAGACCCCAACTCTACTAAAAAACAATAGAAAGAAATTACTGGACAACTAAAAATATATAGAAAAATTTAGCCGGTCATGGTGGCACATGCCTGTAGTCCCAGCTACTTGGGAGTCTGAGACAGGAGGATCGCTTGAGCTCAGGAGTTTGAGGTTGCTGTGAGCTAGGCTGATGCCACGGCACTCTAGCCCAGGCAACATAGTGAGACTCTGCCTTAAAAAAAAAAAAAAAAGAAGTATCAAAGTGAAACATCAGAGATATCCATTGTCAAACTTAGTACTTAAGGAAATCGGACATTTTATACTTAATAACCTAATTTTTTTTAATTTAACAATTCTTTGTTGCTAGATATTTAAATCATGTCTATTTTCAACTATTAAAAACATGCTTCTTTGAACCTCCTGAAATATAAATCCTTGCACAATCTGTCCAATTATTTCCTTCAGATAAATTCCCAAAAGTGGAGGTGCTAGGTCATTTTTTATAATATTGACATATTGACAACTTTCCTTACAGAAAGAGTGTACCAATTTATTTTCTACCACCTGTGTCTGATGTCTGATCACCTTTGAGTTAACAGCTTCAGTACTTTTTGTATTAACACCATGGCTATACCTCTCTTCTTTAACATTATAATTCTGTAAGTTTTATCCTTTGACTTAGCAATTCCACTTATGGGAAAATTTTAGAAGAAAATATCCAAATTACACACACATAAAGGGTTTATGCTAATAGAGTGATAGATAGATTTTTTTTTTCTTGAGGCAGGGTCTCACTTTGTTGTCTGGGCAGTGGTATCTGCATAGCTCATTGCAACTTCAAACTCCTGGGCTCAAGCAATCCTCCTGCCTCAGCCTCCTGAGTAGCTGGGGCTACAGGTGTGTACCACCATGCCCAGCTAATTTTTCTATTTTTTGTAGAGACAGGGATCTCACTTTTGCTCCAGCTGGTCTCGAACTCCTGGCCTTGGCCTCCTAAAGTGCTAGGATTACAGGCGTGAGTCACCACACCCGGCCATGATTGATAGATTTTTTTGAGCTGTCTGAGCAATCGAGTTGCTTTGGACAATCATCACTCTGTCCCTGCAGACTGGAAAAGGTACACTTAATTGTGCCAAAGGCTTCTCCCCATCTTTGCTTACCGAGGGAGGACGGCAGGGAATTACTTCCAGTCCCTTGGACAGTGCTGCTGTTGTTCAGATACCATCAGTCTGCAGCCTTCTCCTCTTTTGAAGGGTAGTCGATGGCTTATACCACTGTCTTCACTCTCAGTCTCCAGAACGTCACCTCACCCTCCTCAATGACATGAGGCCATGGCTCATATGTAGCTGTGTTCCCCACCTTGTCTCACAAAAGTCACTGGTGACATGTGCCCAGATATTTTTGCAGCATTATTTATGAGACAGGATAATAATTTGAGACGATAACCTGTTTATTCTTTCCCTTTCTCAAGATCTCTTTTAAATCCAAGACCACCATCTCTCCTTTTGGGCTGGGAAGCTTGGGCTCACCTAGGGGAGAGTTGTTAGAACAGAGCCAGAGAACAAAGTCAACATCTCAGCTTTTAAACTCACAAGCTATGTATTCAAGTGCAAGACCACAAGACAGGAAAAGACGTGATGGCCACAAGCAGTTTTCCCCACCTCCACTCCAGATAAGACCTTATTAGACAGGGAATATGGGTGGAGAGTTGAAAGAGGAAGTAAAAGAGAAGAAACTGTGCACCAGGCTCTATCTGAAGTTCAATAAAAGACCTTGACTCCTGGGCAAGGTCTAGCCAGGCAACAAGCTTCACAGACAAATCTCCCACCACTACAGTGAGGATGTTATGGAGTAGAAATGGCAATTTGGTGTGTCTAAGCTTAAGATCAGAAGCAGGTTCTCCCAGCTTCTACACCCTACTCCTGTCGAGGGCGAGGGATCTCATGGCTGAGATAAGAAGATGCCACATGGACAAATGATGAAGTGGCTACACAGTGGATTATCAGCATGGAGGGGAGACCAGACCCTTCCCACCTCCCACTCACACTTGGCAAGGGCCTG
Organism: Varecia variegata; assembly: GCA_028533085.1. Lineage (NCBI taxonomy): Eukaryota > Metazoa > Chordata > Mammalia > Primates > Lemuridae > Varecia > Varecia variegata. Next base: position 6,993 of record JAQIFY010006708.1, read on the forward strand.
AGCCAGACGAATGGCTCGCCTGTCACCTGAACAGGAGGGCACCAGGAACAAAGCAGACCAAGATCAAGAAGAGGCTGTCCCCTCTCCATTTTCTCCTTGCTGACATTTACATAACTCCCTCAGCAACAGAGAGGAGAAGAGTTGGGAAAAGTGGAAAGAGTCTGATTATGACTGAGTTTACCCGGAAGTGACTTGCTTATGTTCTTTGCTTCTGGAAACCTGGGGCTTAAGAAGGAAATTTAGTACAGTTATAGAAAAATAAAGTTCACACAACTGTGAAATTTAAATCTCCTTTGATGATAGCAAAAAATCGGAAAACTGGAGTATCCAACAAGAGGGAGACCGCTGCACTATTATGCAAGTATGTAGTATACGTGCTGCCAAACCCAGCACAGTATTATGCAAGTATTTAATGTTTACAAATACTACACAATAATATAAAAATACTGCTTGTATTGTTACAACAATGTTTAAAAGAAAAACCTCAGCTGGGCACGGAGGCTCATGCCTGTAATCCTAGCACTTCGCAAGATCGAGGCAGGAGGATCGCTTGAGCCCAGGAGTTCAAGACCAGCCTGGGCTACCTAATGAGACTCTGTCTCTACAAAAAATTTTTAAAAATACCCAGGCGTGGTGGCACATGCCTGTAGTCTCAGCTACTCAGGAGGCTGAGGCAGGAAGATCGCTTATGCCCAGAAGTTGGAGATTGCAGTGAGCTATGATGACACCACTGCACTCTAACTCAGGCAACAGAGCGAGACCCTGTCTCAAAAGACAAAACAAAACAAAACCTCAAAAGATATAGTTCAAATAAAATTTGGGAAGTAAATAGACCAAAATGTTAAATGGTTGCCTTTAAGAAGCTGTGGGTAATTTTTTTCTTCTTTCTACTTTTTTCTAATTTTCATCTATGAGCATGTATTTCTTTACACAGACTGAGTATCCCTTATCCAAAATTCTTGGGATCAGAAGCACATTTCAGGTGCTCGCTTCAGCAGCACATATACTAAAATTGGAACGAGACAGAGAAGATTACCATGGCCCCTGCGTAAGGATGACACACAAATTCGTGAAGCGTTCCATATTTTTATGCCCACTGTCTGGGGGATGGACACACTTGAAGCTCTGATTTCGGTGAGGGAGAAGGGCAATATATGCAACCTAAACATTTGTACCCCTATAATATGCTGAAATAAAAAAAAAATAAGTGTTTCAGCTTTTGGATTTTTTCTGATTTTGGAATATTTGCATTGTACTTATAGGTTGAACATCCCAAATCTAAAATTCCAAAATCTGAACTGCTCCAATGAGCATTTCCTTTGAGCACCATTATTGGTACTCAAAAAGTTTTGGATTTTGGAACATTTCAGATTTTATACTTTTGGATTTGGGATGCTCGACCTGTAATGAAATTTATGCACATAATATATGTATTATATATTTAATATATACATATTTAATTATATAAGTGTGGGTATTATTTTCAGCATGGTTTGATCCACGGCCTAGAGCTTTGAAGAACTTAGAGAAATGGAAGAGAGTAAAAGAGATTTTCCAGGCCCTGCTTACCTCTGTCCTGCTGAGTTAGTCATCACTTGTCTCTTTCTTCTTGCCTAGTAGGTAAATGTTGGGTGATGTCATGGAAAGAATGAGCCAAGAAATGATAGACCATGATGAATGAGAGCCTTTGTCCATAGAAGAAACAGGAAACTAGTTTAAGTTTTAAGTCAGCGGTTCTCAAAGTGTGATCCTCAGATCAGCATTCTCAGCATTGCTTGTTAGAAATGCAACTTCTCTGGCCCCACCCCAGACCTACTGAATCAGCAGCTCTGGGGCTGGGGCCCAGCAATGTGTATTCTAACAAGCCCTCCAGGGGATTCTGCTAATGTTCGATGACCACATTCTTTTATTTTTTTTAGTTTTATTTTTAAAGTTTTTTTTCAATAAACTGTTTATTTTGAACAGTTAGAAAAATTGCAAAGATAGTACAGAGAGTGCCATATGCTCTGCGCTCAGTGTCTCCTATTAACATCTTACAAGAATATGGTACATTTGGAGAAGCACTTTTCAAATTAATAATTGCTGAAAAGCTGGCTTTAGATTAGTCACTGGGGTAGGTATCAGTCTGGAGACTGGAAGGAACTAAGAGAGATACTTATTGTCACCTTCACCACTGCAATGTAGTGGTAATATATTACATTATTGATATAGTATAATCATTTCTATTTTATTTTGTGTTTTTTTTTTTTAAAAAAAGACAGGGTCTCAATCTTGTTCAGGTTGGTCTCAAACTCCTGACCTCAATTGATCCTCCCATCTCGGCCTCCCAGAGTGCCAGGATTACAGGCATGAGCCAGACCACCCAACTAAGCTCCTCCCAAATTCCTGCCCGCAGAAGATGTGCGAGATAGTAAATGTTTATTGATTTTTAAGCTCCTATGTTTTGGGGTAATTTGATATGCAGCAAAAGATAATAATCAGTAACTACTAGTATTAATAACCTCATTATTATTAATAAATTGGGCTAAATACTCCAATTACAAGAAGAAGATTCTCAAACTGGATTTTAAAAAAGCATATGCTTCTTACATGTGCTTCTTATAATAGGCACACTTTAAATATAAGGATGCAGAAAGGATGGACGTAAAAGAATGCCAAAAGGTACACTATGCACTCAACAACAAGAAACCAAATAACCCAATTAAAATATGGGCAAAAGACTTGAATTGACATTTCTCCAAAGAAGATATACAAATGGCCAGCAGGTACATGAAAAGACATTCAATGTCACTAATCACTAGGAAAATGTGAATCAAAACCACAGTGAGATAACTACATCATACCCATTAGGATGGCCCCTATCAAAAAAAAAAACCAAAATAACATATGTGGAAAGATTGGAATGCTTGTGCACTGTTCGTGGGAATGTAAAATGGTGGAAAATAGTATGGCAGTTCCTCAAATATTTTTAAACCATATTACAAACAACTTTATTTCAATAATTTCTACATTTTGTTAAAATGGGAAAATTCTGAGAAAAAGAAAACTTACCAAAATTGGCACAAGAAGAAATGGTGAAAGTGATGAATGTCACAAGAAAGAA
>JAQIFY010006709.1:0-10094 GCA_028533085.1 Varecia variegata
TAACTGGTGAAGTCTATCAAATCATATTTTTTACATATGCCAGAAAGCATGTTATTTCTTTCATTGGTTAATATGATGGAAAACATATTTTTTAAACAATATGGAAACTCAAAAAACCTACAACAGCTAAAACAACTGCAGGGATCAACTCAACTTGTTCAGTTGTATTTTATGGAGATACATTTATTTTTAGACTTGGGTTCTCCATTTTCTTGCCAGCATTTTTGGCTGTTTCTAGGTTTTATTTCATCCATTCTCATGCTTTACATATTTGTAAGGAGTTATGTGGGCGTATTTGTGTGGATTTATTTCTGGGTTCTCCATTCTGTTTCATTGATATATGTATCTACACTCTTGTTAATACAACAGTCTTGATTACCTAGGCACATAGCAAGTCTTGAAATTAGGAAGATTGTTTTTTCCTCACTTTAGTAATTGTTCAGTTGTTATAGCTATTGTAGGTTCATTGACTTCCATATAAATTTTAGAATGATCTTGTCCATCTTATCCAAAAATCCTTCTAGAATTTTTATAGAAATTGCATTAAACTTGTATATCAGTTTGGGGAGATAAGTCCCCATTCATTAAGACTGTATATCTCTCCATTTGTTTGTATATTTTTATATATTTTATCAGTGTTTGAAATTTTAAGCATACATCATGTTTGCAAATGCTGACAAATAAAAAGTATATGTCAATCAAAAAAATACCATGTACATTATTTGTATAAGCACTGTGTATGTGTACATGCTCATTGTTAGTACGTGTATCAACAATTTATTTTTAATGTTTATTTTGCTTTCTATAACCCTACTGAACTCACTTATTAGTTCCAGGTACCTTTTTTGTATCGTAGATCCTTGATATTTTCTATATAGACAACCATGACATCTGTAAATAAAGAGAGTTCTTTTTTTTCTTTTTGATTCTGTGTCTTTTCTTTTCTTTTCTTCCCTTACTGCACTGGCTAAAATTACCAGTACTTTAAAAAAAAAAAAAAGAGTGGTGAGATGAAATATCTATGTTTTATTTCTGATCTTAGGCAGAAAGCATTTCATTTTTCATCAAGTGCAAAGTTAGCTATAGGTTTGTAGATGCTTTTATCATATTGAGGAAATTTCCCTCACTTCCTGTTTTGAGAGGGACTTACTCTTGTAGTGAATGATGGGTGTTGGATTTTTTCAAATGCTTTTTTAACATCAATATGCAATCATATCATTTCTGTACATAAGCCTGGTAATATAGTGGATTACACTATTTATTATTAAATACTGAATGAGGCTTGCATTCCTGGAATAAATCTCTCTTGGCTGTGTTGCATAACTTATGAAAATATTTTTGAATTCTACTTGTTCATACTTTGTTAGAGATATTTGCATCTATATTGATGAGAGATATTTTTGCATCTATATTGATGAAAGTTTGTAAGTTTTATTGTTTTTCTCTTTTATCTGGTTTTTAGTATCAGGGTTATTATACTTTCATAAAAAGAATTGTGCAGTATTCCCTCCACTTCTATTTTCCAGAAGATATTATGTAAAACTAGTGTTAATTCTTTTTTAAAATATTTGGTAGTAATCTCCAATGAAACCATCTGGACCTAGAGATTTTGTCTTTGGAAGTTTTTAAATTTATAATTCAAATTTTTTTCAAACTTATAGCTCTAATCAAATGATCTCTTTCAGATTGAATGAGCTGTAGTAGTTTGTGGTAGCTTCTTTTGAGAAGTTGGTACATTTCATTTATGTTGTCAAATTTATTAGTTTAGAGTTGTTCATTGCATTAATATTCCCTTATTATTCTTTAATGTTTATAGAGTCTTTTGTGATATCTATTGTTTCATTCCTAATATTGGCAATTTGTTTCTTCTCTCTCTCTATTATTACATTTAATTTAGAATTTGTAAATTTTATTGATATTTTCAAAGAACCAGCTCCATGTTTCATTATTGTCCTCTATTATTTTTCTGTTTTCAATTTTATTGATTTTACATTTATTATTTATTTCCTTCCTTCTACTTGCTTTGGGTTTATATTATCAATATTTTTCTAGATTCCTGAACAAGAACTTAGATGATTGATTTGAGACTTTTTTCTCTTTCTAATATAAGTGTTTAATTCTATGGATTTCCTTCTCAGGAATACTTTAATAACGTCCCACAAATTTTGATATGCTGAATTTTCATTTTTCTTCTATACAATATATTTTTTTAACTTCCCTTTAGAATTTTTCTTTGACTCAGGAATTATTTAGAAATGTGTTGCTTAGTCCTCAAGTAATTGAATATTTTCATGTTTTCTTTTAAAATTAATTTATAGTTTGATTTCATTTTGTTGAAAAACATAGTCTGTATGCTTCAAATTATTTTAAATGTTTATTTCTTTTATTGGACAGATTGGGTGTATCTTGGCACATGCTCCACAGGCACTGGAAAAGAAAATGTATTCTATTCTGCTTTTGGTGAGTAGTGTGTTCTAGAAATGTTTTTTAGATTCTGTTGATTGCTGATGTTCTTGGGTTCTATATCATTGCTGAATTTTTGTACAGTTGCTTTATTCGTTGTTAAGAGAGGTGCATTAAGTCTTCAAATATAATTGTGGATTCGTTAATTTCCCCTTTCAGTTCTATCTGTTTTGACATCACATGTTTTAATACTGTATTGTTTTTTGTGTATACATTTAAAATTGCTATGTCTTCATAGTGGATGATCCTTTATCATTATATACTTCCCTTCTGTGTCTCAGGTAATTTTATTCTCTGTTCTACCCTGTCTGTTATTAATATGGCCACACCTGCTTTCTTTTGATTACAGTTTTCATGATATATCTTTTTTGACCATCATTTTACTTTCATACTAACTAAATCATTATATTTGATGTGAGTCTCATAAACATCATATAGATAAGCTATGGTTTTGGTTCCACTCAATCTCTATCTTTTAATTGTTTTATGTAGATCATTGACATTTAATTTAAGTATTGGTATGTTAGAGCTTGAGTCTAAAATTGCTTATTAGATATGTTGTATTTTTATTGATATGTTAGGGGGTTAGGCTAACATTTTTTTCTTTCTATTTTTTCCCTCTCTTTTTGTTTGCTTTTTTTGTTTGTTTGTTTGTTTGATTCTCCTTTTATTTTCTCTGGCTAAACTCTGGGATACTGAACATATTTTAGAATTCTATTTTGAATTATATATTATGTGTTGGAGAGTATCTGTTTTTATAGCTGTATCAGTGGTTGCTCTATATATTATATACAAAAAACTTATTACAGTTACTACTTCCATCATTTTAATCAGTTCAAGTGAAGTGTAGAAACCTTACCTCTCATTATGTCCTTTACCCATTCCCATTTATAATATAATTGTCTTAAATATTCCTTCAACATATATTTAAAACCATATCAGACACTGTTATAAATTTTCCTTTAACCATTAAAGATAATATAAAAGACTCAAGATGTAAAGGAGACTATAGTTTTTACCCATATTTTTTGTCTAACATGTTCTTCCTTCCTGATGTGCCTTGCTTCTTTTATGATTTTCTGTTTAGAGAATTTTCTTTAGCCACTGTTTAGAGAGGCTATGCTAGTCAAAAATATCTTGAGTTTTACTGCATCTGTGACTATTTTAGTAAATATGTGTGTGTGTGAATGCAGTCTTTAATTTCACCCACATATTAACCATTTATAACTATCTTTATTTTTTCTGGTATATTTTAGTTTCTGTTGGATGTACTTTCTCTCATTTGAAGGTTACTCTTTATTTCTTAGAGCAGGCATGTTAACACCTATTTTCTTAGTTTTTTGCTTTTGTTTTTCTGGGATTGCCTTTATTTCAACTTCTGTTTTGAAGAATAGTTTGAATGAATATAAAAGTCTCAGTGAACAGTATTTTTTTCTTCTTTCAGTACTTTTAATTCAACCATCTTCTTTATTAATGTGGTAAATAAATAAAAAAGATATAATTGCTGTATAACAGATCTCTAAAACTTTTCATCTTGCATAACTGAATCTTTACCCATTGAACAGCAGCTCCCCATTCTTACTCTCCCCAACCCCTGGTAACCAATATTTTACTTCCTGCATCTATGTGTTTGACTACATCAGGTACTTTATCTAAGTAAAATCAAATAGTATTTATCATTCTGTGAATAGGTTATGTCACTTAGCATAATGTCCACAACATTCGTCTATTTTGTAGTATATGAAAAGATTTACTTATTTTATGGCTGAATAATATTCCATTGTGTGTGTGTGTGTGTATATATATATATATATATACACACACATATATATATATATTACATTTTCTTTATCCATTCATCCATCAATGGACACTTAGGTTGCTTCTACATCTTGGCTACTGTAAATAATGCTACAATGGAAATGGGAGTACAAATATCTCTTTGAGAATTTGATTTTAATGCTTTTGGGTAAAAACTCACAGGTGGAATTGCCGGATCATATGCTAGCTTTCTTTCTAATTTTTTGAGGAAACTTCAGACTTTTATTCCATAGAAACGTCAGCATTTTTAATTCCCACAGAGTGCACAAGGGTCGACATTTCACCACATCCTTTGTTATAATTGATTTTTTGATAATGGGCATCCTAAAAGTGTGAGGCAATATCTCTTTCCAGTTTTGAGCTGCGTTTCCCTGACAATTAGTAATGTTGGACATCTTTTCATATACTTGTTTTCCTTTTGGTGTTACTTCTTTGGATAAATGGAATTCAAGTTCTTTGCTCATATTTAATTGAGGTTATTTTGGGGGGGTTGTTTTTCTTACTTAGATATAGAAGTTCCTTATACATTTTGGATATTATTCATAATATCAGATATGTGATTTCAAAATATTTTCTCTCATTAGGTATGTTGCCCTTTCACTATGTTATTTTCTTTGCTGTGAAGATGCTTTTATTTATTTATTTATTTGGTTAATTTTGCTTTTGTTGCCTGTGGTCTTGGGATCATATCTAGGAAACTATAGCTATGACAAAAGTCATGAAACTTTTCCACTATGTTTTTCTTCTAGAAGTTTTAGGGTTTTAGTTGTCATGTCTAAATCCTTAATCCATTTTTAGTTTATTTTTGTGAGTTGTGTAAGATATGTCAAATTTTATTATTTTGCTTGTTGGATATTCAGTTACTCAAAAACATTTCAAAATTAGTTGAAAAGAGTATTCTTTCCCCATTGTGTACTCTTGGCACCCTTGCTGAAGATCATTGAACACATGTGCATGGGTTTATTTCCGAGCTTTCTTTCGTTGGTCCATTGTCTATCTTTATACTATATTGTTCTAGTTTATGTTATGTTTTAATGACTGTAGTTTTGTAATATGTTGTGAAATAATGAAGTCTGAGGCCTCTAACTATGTTCTTCTTCTCAAGATTGTTTTAGCTATTCAGAGTCCTTTGTGGCTCCATATGAATATTAAGACTATTGTTTTCTACTTTTATTAAAAAATTCAGTAAAAATTAGATAAGGATTGCATTGAGTTTGTAGTAGCCATATGCAGTATGGACATTTTAACAACACTAAGTCTTCTAATTCATAAACATGGAATATCTTTCCATTAATTTGTATCCTCTTTAATTTTTTGAATAGTTTTTTTTTTAGTTTTCAGTGTGCAACCTCTTTGACACCTTTGTTAAATGTATTCCTTAGTATTATACTTTTTATTTTTTAATTTAAAAAGAAATTTATTTTTATTATGTTCTCACTTACATTTTTATACTATTGTGAAGAAGATTCTTTTCTTATTTTCCATTTCGGATTGTACATGGATAATATATAGAAACTGATTTTTGTGAGTTATGGAGTTACAAGATTCAAGTTTTCAAATGAAATTATATCTAGCCAACTTATAAATTATGAAACAATTAATATAAATCAAAACCAATAAATATTAAATATAAATCCCAAGATAAACCCATCTTAAAGTGTTAAGTGAAAGTAAGGAAGAGATTGAGGGCGTTAGCACAATGAAATATATTTAAGTTGAAACACGTAATATCACTAAATAATCACATCTATTTTCAAAGAAACTTATACAAAAATGTACGCCAAAATCACTGAGGAGATAAACTAGAGAAGCAGGAGATGGAAAATAGGAGTAGCGTTGGAAAGCAGAGGAGGAAAAGAAGAGATCTTGCACTGGCCAAAGAATGTATGAAGAGTGAGTATGTGGAAAGTAGCTCAGTGAAGCTTAGCTTCCTTTTGGGAATCGTTAGTTTACAGACAATGCTTAAGACCATGATACTGAAAAATAATATTTAAGAAGAGAATGTAGAAAAAAATCAGAGTTAAACCAAGTGTATGCCATAAGTGTGGTTTTTCTGAAATAAAAAATAATGACAGTGTTTCAAGATTTTTGAAATGCTGAATTAGAATCAATATTCCTGAGAGGTAGCATTAGATGAGCACAGAAGGAGGCCTATTTAATTACTTAACAGGGAGGGCATTGGTGAACTTGACTAAAGCAAATCCATATAATGGGTGGAACAGACAAAGACAAACTAGGGGAGAATTATGTCAGGGTGAGAAAGTGGAAAAATATTGATAAGTTGTAGCTTTACAGTTATAGTGAACAGAGAAATAGGTTGATACATGGAGGGTTAATTATATGTGTGAGTGGTTTTGTTTTGTATGATTGAAAAATGCAAGATAGTAAAGAAGTATTCATGAACCAAATAAATGAAATTCAATGACTACAGTTAATTTAATTTGGGAGAGGTAATGTGACACCCTGTCAGTTGGACAGAGAGAAATAAAAGTTCAGTTTGCTCTTTTTCATATAATTGGCTCTGTTCATGAGATATTAATATGAAAGTACTATTTTCTATAGTTTCTTACTTGCTTATTAGTTTAGAATAATCTTAAATATTAGAAAGAGAGATTAAATTTTCCTTATTAGATTCACAATAGGAGACAAAATGAAAAAAGTAGATTTTTATCCCCTCTCATACCAATCTTAGAAAAATATTGTACTGACTGTGTCTTGCATTTGGTTAAGAGATTTACCCATCTTTGGAGACAGTGTGCTTTTTAAAAAGCATTCTTGAAGAAAACTAAATATCCAACCATTCTTTTTGAAAAATGTACGTGTGCAGCCCAGCTAGGAGAGGCCTATTCAGCTTAATAATAGGATTCTAGTAAGATGTCTAGAGACTTGAAAATCTGTATGTTAATGACTTTGTGGAACACATTGTGCCTTCTCCTTCAGGAAAAACGCATTGAACAAACAGGGGTATTTTGGTAATGATGAAAAATATTTAATGCACAATTTCCAAAGCAAAGTAACAACTGGTTATCAATCTAGAAATTTTGATTATTATTTGAAAACATGTCTTAGATCATATCCTTTGAGTTTAATGTTTTTTAATGAAAAATGGAGTCAGGTTTTGGTAAAGGAAACTGCTTTTAATTAGTAGGCTGGTCCTTCACAGGAGTGAAAAAGTAAAAAATAAAATAAAATAAAATAAAACACAGAAAGATTGATGGGCATGCCAGTGATGTTGAAACTCTCAAGGCACTCATTGGGAATGCACCATTCAACAAGCTCTTTTTTGTATGGTCAAACAGTGATTCTAGAAAAATTTTATCATCTCCTGGATAAACAGGCAAACAGAAGTAATTCTTCTCTTATAACTCCTGGCAAATGTCCATTCATATGCTGTGGGATTTGGCATCCTTGGAACCTGAAAGGATCCTCATGACACAGTCTCGTATCTGCTTGGTTTTCACCCCATAGACAATAGGGTTCATGGTGGGAGGAAGGAGCAGATAAATATTGGCTACGATGATGTGGCAAGATGGAGGGATTGTGTGGCCCCCAAAGCGGTGGGAAAAGAAGGAGAAGAAAGCTGGACTATAGGAGAAAACAATGGCACAGATGTGGGCAGTGCAGGTGCTGAAGGCCTTCTGCCGAGCATCTGCCGATGAGAGGCTGATCACTGCCCGGAGGATCATGGTGTAGGAGACCGTGATACACAGAATGTCAAAGCCCCCAATCAGGAGGGCAACTGCCAGACCATAGATGGCATTGACCTTGACATTGCCACAGGATAATTTGGCTACAGACATATGGTCACAGTAGGTATGGGGAATTATATTGCCCCTGCAATAGGGCAAGCGCTTGGTAAGGAAAGTAAAGGGAGTAATGAGTAATACCCCTCTCAAGAAAGTGGTCAGCCCAACCTTTACAATGACGGGATTGGTGAGGATAGTTGAATAGCGTAGAGGGTAGCAGATGGCCACATAGCGATCTAGGGCCATAAGCATGAGCACCCCAGACTCCATCCCTGTGAAGGTGTGGATGAAAAACATCTGGACCAGGCATTCATCAAATCCAATTTCCTTGAGATGAAACCAGAAGATGCAGAGAGCTTTAGGGATTGTACTGGAGCAAATGACAAGGTCAGTAAGGGAAAGCATAGCCAAGAAGTAGTACATAGGCCTGTGCAGGGAGTCCTCATAGCGGATGAGGTAGAGGAGTCCACAATTGCCAACCATAGCCACAATATACATGGAGCAGAATGGGAAGGAAATCCAGACCTGTATGTCTTCCAGTCCTGGGACTCCATTCAGAATAAATGAAGCTGGAGTCAGATCTGTTTTATTCAGTATTAGCATGATAAGTCTGGTATGATTATAAAATAGCATAAAATCTATGTGGGTTTTCCTAGAGTTAAAAAAGAAGAGAAAAACATAGGTGATAGTTACTGTCTCCCTCTCCCCCAACTTTTTAAAATCCCATATTGCAGTTTAATGATGAAACAAACAAATTTTCTGAGTGCTAGTAGTAGTTTTGTTTGTTTCATTTTTGTTCTTTTATTGATTAACTGATTGATGCTTTCAACAAATTCTTATTGAGCAGTCTAAGTTGTCATCACAGGCACTAAATGTACATTAATTTTTTTATAAAAACAGATATTCCCATCCTCATAAATTCATATTCAATTGTAATTCTGTTATGACTTTTCTGAAGATATTTTTACTAGAATACCTTAGTTAAATATTAGTAACTATTCTCAGCCCAATATGGATGTGATCTTAAAGGACAGTGCTTTGATTACCTCATTGATGATCCAAGAGACATGATGTGGACTTTATTCATATTAATAAGTGACTGATATTTACTTTTGATTACTGAGTCACTATTCAGAGTATTTTGGAAATTTTAAATAATTCATTCCCTAACACAGTTTGGGATCTCAAGTCAATGAAATGTTTGATTCAGTATTTTTATTTTAAAGATCTCATTCTTATCCTTTATACTACAAGATTATATATTCCATACATATGTACAAGCAAAATACATAAAGTACTACTACAACATCAATAAATGAAAGGGGTGAGCTGAAACAAATTAATTTAAGCATACACTTGATGAAAGAGGAATACAAGTACCAAAAGACATGTAAATAGTTACCAAGTTATATAGTGCTCAGGAAAATAATCCAGAGTGTACATAACAAACTAGATAGAAAAGAAAAAAAAGACCTCAAATATTAAATATTGGCAAGGATGTGGAACAACTGGAATTCTTAAATACAACTAGCATGTATGTAAATTTGAATAATTATTTTTACATATCTTATTATGTTGAACTATGTATAACCATCAGTTCTATTACCAACAAAAATATATACATGTATTTATCAGAGTACATCATTTAGAATGCTTATTGCAACATGATTTCTAGTATAACCTAAAACTGGAAAACCTATGAGTGTTCATCAACATTGGAACAGGTAAATAAATTTTAGTATATTCCCACAAGGAAATTCTATATAATGATGAGAATAAACTATATGTGCAATATGGATAAATATCACTACCCTTGTTAATTTTTAAAAGATGCAAAATAGTATATAGTAGTCAGTGTCATTTGTATAAAATACAAAAATGGATCAAATTAATCTGTGCTATTAGAAATAGAAAAGTGTTTTCACCAAGTGGGAGAGAGTAACAACTGGAAGTATGAGATAGAGGGGTCTTACGAGTTGCTGGTCATATTCTCTTTGTTGATTTGGTTGTGAAGTATGTGAGTTTCAGGTTTAAGAATTCCTCAAGATATTATTTGATTAATGA
>JAQIFY010000671.1:0-14867 GCA_028533085.1 Varecia variegata
GTTGCTTGTCCAACCAGCTGAAGACAGGGCAGAGAAGCCAGAGAGCAAGTACAGCAACTAGGAACAGGGCAAACAGCTGATAAGTGGGTGCCTAAACAGAGATACATTGTGGGCACCCCTCAGCATCTGACTTCGCTGTTACTGAGGCTTTGTGCAAGGAGTTGGAGGGTAATGAGCAAGAGATAAAGCAAGGAAAGGGCTTTCCTTCACTAAATTTATCTCTGTCTTTTTTTTTTTTTTAACTAAAAGAACTCACAGGGGGTGGGGAAAGAGTGAATATATTCTCAGATCAAAGGCAAAATAGTTCCTATATTTCCAAATGGAGAGAAAATCAGAAGTTCTGGCACTCTCTCCCACCAATGTGCAAGTAATCCTATGGGTAAATGTTTTATACAAAGACCGCAAAGTGGCAGAGACCATCAGAGAGAATGACACTGGGCTGGGCACATAGTAGCCCAGTCGATTTGATTTGATCTTGGCATCTTTTTGCTTTTGAAAGTCCTCTTATTTTTTCTTCATCCCATATGGACAAAGAAGACTGGGGCTCTAGTGTCTATGTGGTTTCCATCCTTAGAGCCGTATGTCTCTGACATGACTCCATTTAGCTCACTCATTTACTGGCCCTAAGTCTACAGACAGCCTAACATAGCTCAGCAGACCCCTCCTCCCTCAGAGGAACTTACTGTGCCAAGTTCTGTGTCTCCCCTGGTGACTGTGGTTCAGACAGGGAGTTATGACCAGGTCACTAACCCCACCATGGCAGAGCAGAAGAGACGAGGCAAAGCAGCCAGCAGCTGTAGTGGGCTTACAGATGTGTGCCCACCACAAGAATAAGTGCTGCACACATGTTCTCTCATTTCAATCTTTAAACCTGCAAGTATTTTTATGTGGCTGAAGTATTGAGCATGAGTGGGGAAGTGGCCAAAGTGAGACGGCAGAGGGTAACCGATCAGGAGGGCATAGGGACTGCACAGATGTGTGGAGGCACAGGCTGGTTTGCACCTTCATGCCCTCATGCCTTTGCCCACACAGCTCTCTCTCCTGGGACAGCCCTCTGGATACGAAGGCTAACAAAGTCCTGCTGAACCCTCAGGGCTCAGTTCAGGGATCCCTCTTCTGAGTGTCCCCAGGAGAAGCAGCTCCTTCCACCACGCTCCTGGAACATTTTGTATCTACTTCTTTTATGGGAGTTAACATACCACCATGTTTGCACTTAACACTCTTTTGTAATTGTAATCATATGTCTGTCTCCCTAGAAAACTGAATTCTTTGAAAGCAGAAGCCATATCTTTTTCACCTTTATGTCTCCTAAATAGTGTCTGTCCTGCAATAGGGAGTTACCCATGTTTGTTGAATAAACAACCTAACTTGTGACCTTGCCAGCCTGTCAGACCTCCCTCTGAGGAAGTGACTAACACCAAACCACCTTTATAATGAACAAAACTTCCCATGGGCAGACAGCAACTGGGTCTGTGCAGCCAGGAGAGCGCCAGCCTACTGCGGAGTCATGCCCCAGTGAAGCCATGCTGTGGACCTGCCCCTTCTTCTACCTTGCCATCTTCTGTGTAGACAAGGACAGGCGTGGGGGCCTTTTACTCTTAGGGAGCAATTTGCTGGGGGCCTAAAAGGATGACCCATTGCTGAGCATGGCTCTGACACTCCATCCTCTTGGGGTGGAGGGACTTATTCACAGTCTCTCTGACTTTGGGCTTTTCATTTCAGGGGTCTCCTTGGGCATAATTTTGGAGTCAGACACCAAAATTCTGACTGTTCTAGCTGGGAGCCTGCCACCTTCCCCTGCAGCGTAACAGGAGGGGACTTGAAGAACTATCAAATGAGCTGGTATAAGAAGAATAAAGATAACTCCCTGATTTTAATATATGAACTGAGAAACAATTCTAATGACAATTCAAGGAATAATTTCAAAGGGAAAATTGATACATTAAAAAGTCAATTTATACTTGACATTCAAAAAGCAACAACGAAAGACCCTGAGACACACTGCTGTAGGTCCGATATCCACGGTGCTACTGTTCTGCTTCTGATCACGTTGGAAACGCTAGGGTCACATGGAAGCAGCAGATCCAACTAGAGACAGCGTTGGGCTAAGATGTGCACTGCACCTGAGATGAGGCCACCTGGGAACCTCCACCGTAACATCTGGTAAGAGAGGCCAGGAGCTGAGTTGGGGAAAGGGCCTTATCTGTGCAGTTGGTTTAGAGGAGCCTTCTTCATCAGTTGAAGGGGGTAGAAGTTGTTAGGGTTTATTTATGTGGAGAGACCAACGGGGCTCTGCACCAGTCTGAGGAAAAGCTGAAAATAACAGCTTTCAATACTGAATAGGCCCTCTGAGTGTGGAGGCAGCTGAGATAAACAGAACTTTTACTGTCATGACTGCCGTAGCTCATCGCTGTCTTTATTGAGAAAGGCTCGTGTGCATAGACTAGATAAAGCAAGGATGGTTTTCCATTACCATCCTAATCAAAATTTCCCAAGCTATTAGAGATAGCTTTAACTCTTACTCTTCGAAGAAGGATGAATAGAGTCATTTTCTGGAATGTTTCCATGACGATTTCAGGTATTGAATGTTTTATATCTTCCCTTAGCTGCGGAGGAGTCCTGGGGACCCATGGGGTGGGCAGAAAGGGGTAACGTGCAGGCTTCCTTCCTGCTGGCTGCTGAGAGAGATCTTGGAGACACATACTTGTGGCAATGTGGCATTTCTGAGTTGATCATCAATCAACTAAATAAAAAAAAAAAATAGATTCCTAAGTCCCAAGTTGAAATGGGCGAGCTAAGAAGGTCTGGGACTACAGGGAGCCAAAACCGGGAGGAACCGACTGAGCAGACTGTGGGCAGGGGGCTTAAAGATTAAACATCAATAGTCATCAAGCGAGGGCCTTCATCCTGCTGGCTCTCGTACCCAGTTCTGCTCAAGTATCTGCCTGGAACCCTCTCTCCACATAGGGTTAAAATTCAGGCATTAGGACACAGAGCAGACATGAGTGTGAAAACTACCACTAAAAGTCAACTCTCCCGATGCCTTCTATTCAATATTTCTTTCAATACACTATCATCTTCATCACACGATTTCATAGGGCACTTATTGAATTCATGGTAATGGGATAGGTCTTGGGAATAGAAAAAGTTCTAAGACAAGTTCTATTCTCAGTTCTATTCTCATCAATCATTTACAATTTATTTTTAAAAGACAGGGCATTAAAAATTACAATTGAAGACTACAAAAGAATAAACAATACAAGCCAGCACATAGTGTACAACAGTAAGTGTTGCGGACTCACGTGCAGTCAGGACCAGTCACTGTGGGGAAAATTTCATAGGACAGCTGAGGCTTGAAAGAGGTGGGACTTGGGTAAGTGGGAAGGAGGAGGGAGACTATCTCAGGGTGGGTATACTAGGTATCTATTCTTACATGACAAATTACCTCAAAACAACATTTATCATCTCATAGTTTCTGTGGCTCAAGAATCCAGGTGTGGTTGGACTGGATCCTCTGACTCAAGGCTGCTCATCAGGCTCCAGTCAAGGTGTTGGCTGGGGCTGCAGTCACCTCAAGGCTTGACTGGAAGAGGATCCGCTTCAAGCTCACTCATGTGGATGTTGACAGGCCTTGAGTCCTCGTGGGGGCATCTCCACAGGGTCCCTCAGAACTGGCCATAAAGTGAAAATTCTGAAGAAGAGAGGGCCTCTGAGTCAGAAGCCATAGTCCTTGTGTAACCTAATCTTGAAAGTGACAGCCCATCACTTCCACCATATTCTATTTGGTAGGAGCCGGTCAGTAAATGCAGCCCACACTCAAGGGCAGGGGATTACATGAGAGCAAGAATACCCAGAGGTGGGGAGCACGGGGGCCACCTAGAGGCTGCTTACCACAGGACATAATGCAGTGGAGCAGGTTAAGAGAGGCCTCAGAAACTCTGGTTGTGACCAATTTGTTTAGAGACCTCTGACTACAAGGCTGAAGAGATCTGATTTTATCTTATAAGTCAGTACTTCTCAAACTTTATTGTGCATACATAGCACCTGGAGAGATTGTTTCCAAAACATATTTTTGAGCTTAGGCTAAAAGATTCTAATTTAATCTATCCGGGGGCAGGCCCAGGAATATGAATTTATAACAAGTACCCTAAGTGATTCTGATGCAGGTGGTCCTAGGACTTGCTTTGGGAAATTCTACTGTAAGCAGAAGAGGAACTGTTGTTTTTTTTATACAAAGAAGATGTGCCCAAATTCTCCTGCCCTGACTGCAGAGAAATGGACATTAGATGCAGTCAAGGCATCTCTAGAACAATAGTTCTCAATTCTATCTGCATGTCTGAATTTCCTGGGGAAATTCTTTAAAAATACTAAACTCTGGGATATATCCCCAGAGATTTTTATTGAACTGATGTGGGCTTGGAGTTCTGGCTTCCTAGGTACTAATAATCCAACCTCATTCCCCTTCTCCTGCCCTTCCCTCCCCCTGGGGTTGAAAACCACTGGTCTAAGGCCTTGCTATACCAAGTGTGGTCTATACCAACAGCATCAGCATCACCTGGAAGTTTTTCAAAATGCAGAATCTCATTCATCACGCTAGATCTACTGAATCAGAATCTGCATTTTAACGAGAGTCCCCAGGTGAGTTATAGGCATATTAGGATTTGAGAAGCACTGGTCTAGGAAATCCATCATTATTGAAAATATGTTCAATAATTGAGGTGTAAAAATATAAGTTCATTTTTCCCAAATGCCACCGAAGAATCTGTACTTGTAAAAAATCTCTTGAAGGGACTTGATGTGCAGTGGGTTATGGGACTCGCTGATAAGCAATCAGTCATCTCCAAATCAGGTTTAGATTATTTGTGTTACCAATATCATAAATATTCTTATTGGGGTAATATCGTGCCCTTATATGCTTCTTGGAAGAAGGTATTACATAAATTCTACGTATGGCCACTCTCATTCACCCATAAGCAAATTAGGAAATGAATTAATATTTATGGAGTCAATATACTTTTTACCGCACCATCATGGATTATCTGATGAAACCCAGGATCTTGTGCCATATACCTTCAACTCAAGGTCAAGCTAGAAAAAATAACATAAGTCATTAGTGTCTGATTAAGTCTGATTGGGAAGAAAAAGGACAGGAGACATGAGAATGTGTGTCTCTAGTGGACCATTCCTCCTGCAGGATGGATGAGGACGTGAAGTTCTGGCCCATGTTGGGGTGGGGACAACTCAGAACCCGAGATGGGCATGGGGTGAGCACGAAAATCAAACTCTGGAGCTGAGGAAGAGGGATGATGAAACAATGAAAAAAAAACAGATAAGAATTAAAGTTAAAAACCTGGAGAAATCCAGGCAATTCCTGAGCTTACTGGTAGGTAATTGAGGAGGCCTTTTATATAACACCTGAAGCCTCAGACTTAGGTGGAAACAGGGCCACGGAAGGCCATAGCATAGTATGGACATGGACAAAGCATTTCTGTAGAAATCCCAAAGCCAAACGAGTGACAAGAACACCAGCTATTACTTTTGTATTGTTCATGTTCTTCCCCACTCCGCTAGTAAAGGCAATTAAGAGTTGGCTTCAATTCATATTCTTTTTGCCTCCATTGTTCTACTTTCTATGATTTTTATCCATCATGAGAAGGGCTCACTTGAGAGAGTTCAGAGCAGTAAAGAGAAATCCCAAAGAGTGTCTGTCAACCCTCTAAAAAATCTGAATTCAACTGTCAGGGGAAGGGAATAGGACTGCCACTCCCACCAGGCTCCAAGCAGGGGAGTCCTTAGGCATGCTGTATGGCTAGCAATGAAAGATTCCTACCTGATGGCCAAAGGCAGCAAGGAGGAGGAATCCTGTGTCCAGGACAGTGCCATCAACTGGCTGCTCTTGCAAACAGATCATCCAACATTGTGGAACCGTGGCTATGAGTGAGAGGCAAGACAAAAGAAGGGGATCTACCTACAGAGCTGGCAAGAAATGAAGTATAAACGGAAAAAAAAAAAAAAGATGATCTAAAACTACGTAAGCGGCCAGGCACAGTGGCTCACGCCTGTAATCCTAGCACTCTGGGAGGCCGAGGTGGGAGGATCGCTCGAGGTCAGGAGTTCCAGACCAGCCTGAGCAAGAGCAAGACCCCATCTCTACCAAAAATAGAAGAAATGATCTGGACAGCTAAAAATATATATAGAAAAAAAATTAGCCAGGCATGGTAGCGCATGCCTGTAGTCCCAGCTACTCGGGAGGCTGAGGCAGAAGGATGGCTTGAGCCCAGGAGTTTGAGGTTGCTGTGAGCTAGGCTCACGCCATGACACTCTAGCCTGGGCAACAGAGTGAGACTCTGTCTCAAAAATAAATAAATAAATAAAATCATGTAAGCATGCCTCTTCCTCTGCACCAGAGGAGGCCACAGTCAGCCTTGAAGAGAACGTTGTTTCTATCATGCAACACATTGTATATTCTGAAGGTGTCACAGCCTCACGAAGGGACTCATTACACCTCCTTGAAAGTTCCCAGGGAGTGTATAGGTAGAGTCCAAATTAGGAAATGGACTCAAGGAAATTCAAGCCGTGACCTTCATTATGAACAATTAAGATTTTAAACAGAAAATTAGAATCATTGAATTTGAAAGCCAAAAAGGATCTTAAAGGTCAAGCAGGAATCTCTCCATTCAATTTACATGTTCATTAAATATTGATTGAATAAATTATCATCCAGACTCAATTCAAATATTTTCAATGACAGTTCTTATTTCAAAAAATCATTTCCTATACCTAATCAAAATCTGCCTCCCCATAACTTCCTATCTTCGTCTTTGTTATGCCTTCTGGAGCAACACAGGCTAAGGTTTACCTTCACATATTCAAATATTTGAAAATAACTATCAGGTCCAACCATTCCTCATGACTGTCTAATAAATTCTAAGCTCCTTGAGAGAAGAATCCAACTTCAATATATTTTCCTGTGCTATACAATTCTTAATAGAGTGACTAACATGCAGCAGGTAGTCAATAAATATGTGTTGAATACATGAATTAATATCTGTGTGTCTGCCGAACCAACATTTCTACTTAGATGTCTCAAACGTACTTTAACTCAGCCCCAAGACTGAAATCAAGATCTTCCTTACAAATATGGTCCTTTTCTAAGGTTCCCTATCTCAGTGAATAATATCATCATCTCAGGCCCATCCACTGTTCTCCATCATCCACTACCACCACCCTGGTTTAAAATACTATTTTCTTCCTTGAATTATCTGTATATCCTTTTAAATAAGCTATCCAGCTTATGGTACCTTCCAATATGTCCTCCCCAAAGCAGCCAGAGTGTTCTTTTCAAAATATAAATATGATTATTTCATGCTTCTGATTAAAAATTCTTCAGCAACTTTCCATTGCTTTTAGGCAAAAGACCAAAATCCTTAAAAGGCATCTAAGACCCTGCACAGTCTGGCCCCCCTTCTTAGCTCCTCTGCCATACCCCTTATTTTCCATGTTCCTATCAAACATGTCTTTTTCCACCTACTTAAATATACCAAGTGCCTCTGACCCCAGGGCTTTTGCACATATTCCTTCCCTATGGAACACTCCTCCCACCTCCTCAACACCTGTTTAACTCCTACTCATCTTTTAGATCAAAGTCTACACATTAATTCCTCAAAAGCAACTTGGGATCTCCTGACAAGTTCAAGTTTGGGCTTTTAATGCTTTCATATGTCAGTTTGTAATATTTCATTCATTTGATTATGCCTATTTTCTCACTAGCTTGTAAGCTTTGCAAAATCAAGGACCATCTCTGCTTTTGCTTATCATTGAAACTAGCAAATTGCATAAATATATCTGTATGAATAAATGAATGAATAAATTTCCCAGAATTTGGTCATCATCATAGACTCTGGGCTACAGTAGGGTCCCAAGCCTTGCCATATTCTCATTCTGAGTGGCCTTGGAGACTCCAGCATCACCCTGAGCTGGAGTCCAAGACTTCTCAGAGGTCACTGGTTTTTACCCATTCTGTCTAGAATACTCAAGAGCCCATTCTTGGGCTCACAGAACAACTGAGCAGGGACAGAGGTTCCTCCATAGGTCTGAGCCAGCTCCCACAGAGGGACCCTGGACAGGTGAGTAAAACCTGCCCAGAGAGTCTAGTCAGCTATGAGGAAATCAGGGGGCTCAATATGATTATTATTTTCTCAGTGACTCCTGGCTAGGCTTATGATGGGCCCTTTGGGTGTTTGTTATTTTGTGTGGCTATTTCCAGTAGCTATATTATTGAAATGCACAAGTCTATAATTATGGAGATGCATATCCTCATCCCTCAAATATGTACTGAGCATGTACAATATTCCTGGTGCTGTGTCACATGCTGAGTGACAAAAGCAACCAAAGCTCACGTCCTGTCCTCAAGGTGTTCTTTCTAGTAGGAGAAACAGACATGAAAATGGAGACTGTTAGTATAACAGAGAAGGGAGCAAACAGCTGTGCAGACGGAGAGAAGGCAGCGATGGGCTAGAGCTGGGAAAGGCTTCTCAGAGGAGGGGACACGCGCTCGTTCAGAGAGCACCGGCTCCCTGAGGAGGGTGTGCTTGCGGCTTCCTCAGGATGAGCCAGGGAGGAAGAGGAGCATCCTCAACAGCTCACGCGAGCACTCACAAACACACACACCTTTGTCCATAATGCTTGCGGTGTTTGCAAGTTAATATAAATAACTGAAAATAAACTGAAATGTGATGGAAAAATACTGAACCCTAGACCAGACACTGTTTCTTTTTCTGGGGGAGTGAATGCGTATCAGAGCTTTCATAGGGGCTCCATAACCACAGGATGTAGCTCATTCCCTGCCAGATAAAGCTTAGGTATTTCCAAAGTGCTGCTCTTGTACACACCATGAAACAGACTGGTTGAATTGGTGGTGGCATGAGTTGAGAAGATTAAGAATCCAGAAAAGCAAAGAGGAAGGGGAGAAGGAAAGGAGAGCATTGTTTTCTTGAATAACGATCACTCCCTCGAACTCTTTGTTCTTCCTAAGGAACCATCCCGAACTTCTGAGAATTCCCAGAATTTGGCACTGCTGGGGCACTGACCTCCTCCCCATCCTGCTAATGGGGACTGTGAGGAAACCCGGGGCGCGTGTTAAGAAAGTAAAGTGCTCCGCTGCGAAGCAAACTATGCCGGTGGGGCTGGCTGTGATTTTTCACTTTGGTGTGTTCTTTGATTTCATTTGGTGTGAAATATTGAGGTTTCTTCTCAGATATGCCAGCACCTTACAGCCTACACGGGATCTATAAATCTTTATCTGGGCTAGATTGAGCTGTTTTTGTTCATGGAGTTGTTTTTAATCGAAGCAAGAGTCAAAATTTTTTCTCCTGTGAAGTATTAAAAAAAAAGTCGGCTGTAAACTGAGCCATTCGAATTCCACTTTCTGCTTCTCTGCAGTTGTCTCTTCTGAGGGCTATGGAAGAAAACGGCTGTCATATTCATAGCAACCTTCCATATTTTCCTCTTTGTATTAAGTCAACTCTGCTGTGGGAACACACAGCGCCAGGACCTCTGTGGCTTACAGCAATGAACATTTGCTATTTGCTCCTGCTTTTACTACACGTTGGTGGCTGCAAGTCAGCGGCTGAGCTCTGCTCCCTGTGTCTTCCCATTCCAGAGCCCAGGCTGGAAGATAGTCACTATTTGTGACATACTGTTCTTATGGCAGAAGAAAAAGGACAAAACAGCTGCCGGCAGAAACTCAAGATGCTTCTTAAAGCTTCTGCTCAGACACAGCAGACATCACGTCCACTCACGCTCACCGCCCAAAGCCTTCCACAGTCAAGCCCACCGGGCAGGGGGTGCGCCCCTCCCACAGAGGGCCCTGCAAGGCACAGAGCAATGGGTAGGAATTGATCATCCTTCTGCACGGACGGAGGGATCAAGTACTTCAGAATAATAATTACAGCCCACCACACCCTTTGACTCCACCGTGTAATTTGTCTACATCATGGGGCGTTTCCCTTGATGTCAACTAAAAAGGAATTTTAAATGATTTTTTTCTTCTTAGAATCATTGCAAAACTCTGGGGCAATATTTGCCAAATTATTCTTCAGAATGTCACCATCCCTCGGGATGTTAACAGTTGTTGCACAATTAAAAAGAAGTCCATGGTCAGATAATTTTGGCAAATGCTGCATATTCATAGCCCCCTCTTAATATTTACAATTCTTTTTGCCATATTAACTGCTCTGAGAACCCCTGCTGTGACGATACCTATTTAACCTGGGATTGCAATCACAGAATTTTTTTGTAATGGCACAACCATTAATATCTCATGAAATTCTACAGGTAATATCTCATGAAATTCTAGAGGCAAAGGATTACAGGAGGATCAGTCAGACGGCTTCCTGCTGTTTCCTCACTTCTGTGCATAGATTGAAGGACACCTAACAAAGTTGAGACGAGGTGCGCCTGAGGCCAGCGAGTCTGTACAGGCCTCCAAAAGGAGACTTGCATTTTTTGCTAAGACCAAACTCAACATCAGGAATCTGAAAATGCTATTCAGAGACTAATCTTTGCCTACTAAATTACGTATAAAAACCTCAGACTGGCTTTTTATTTCTTCCTTTCTTTATGCAACAAATACATCTTGAGTCCTGCTGTGCTCCAAGTGCTGTGCCAGGCACTGAGTACATAGTATGAACAAAATAGACACAGATCCTGCCCCTGCAGATGTACCAGTTTAAAATAATAGGAGACAGATGTAAGACAACACATGAGTAAATAGCCAGTGATCATACGACCTCCCCAAGGTGTGCTACACTGTTGGTCACCCCTTCCTTTTCGAAATGTTTTCCATGCTTAGCTTCTGAGATGCCACACTTGGCAGAGTTTCCTCTGCACCACTGGCTTCTCCTTCTCAGTCCCCTTTGCTGTCCCATCCTCCTCTGTCTCGCTTCTAAATACTATTAATAGAACACCCAAGGCCCTTGCCTGGGCCTGCCTTCTCTGTCTCTCCCTAGGTGATCTCATTCATGCTCATGACTTTGCATTTCACATATGTACTCATGACTCCCAAATTTATATCTCCAGTGTGAAACTCTTCCCTGAGGCTATAATCGCCCTCTCCCCCAATTGAACCACCTTAGCACACACCTCTCTTATTTCATGTGTTTTTTCTTTAGCCACGATTGTTTGGATACTTCCTTCATCCTCCTCCTAATTTATAAACCCCTCGAGGGCAGGAATCCTTGGTCTGTTTCATCTTCAGTTCATTGGATAGTAACTGTTTAATATATGATTATTGAATTTAATGTTTGAACTGAATCCCTGCTTTAGGGATCACTGAGACACAGATGTAATGAAAGGGAATATTTTATTTAAAGAAATAATGCCTCATCCTTCAGTATTTCCAAATGAACAACCTCAAATGAGAGGACACAGCTAATACATTGGCATGAGGTGAATACTTAAGTTTAAAAATGTTAAATCGAGCCAGTATCATCCCTTGTGGTCACAGAAGCTGCCTCAAAGGTTTTATAAATGGCTGCGCTCCCGCTCCCCATCTGGCGGTGCTGCCATGTTACAGCCATGGATGGCTTACTCTTCACAATAGCCCTCACTTGCAGCTACTCCCTCCTTTAAAATGAAAAGACAAAAAGACAACGACAAGGGGCTTGCCTAAAACTCTCCCACCCAACCAGAGTAACAGTTCAACCACATAATGCTGGCTCCTCGCTTTGGACTCAGGGCCAAAGAGGGGGTCAGAAGAGGAAGACTCCCGGGGTTGCAAAAGACGTTTCACCAGCAGTTCTAATAATAGCATGTGGCAACTACACTTCTGGTCCTTCATCTGAATTTTAACCCTGTTCCTTTGCCAGCCTCTCCCAAGACCTCTTCCATCAGTCAAAATCAGCCAGGTTTCCTAATGCCCTTAGAAGGAAAGAGGACTGATAGAACCTGAGTATTCCTAGAGAAAAGCTGAGAGCCTTTTGGTACTTGATGATCCGTCTGAGTGAGTCAGGGTCTCTCATCACCACACCCGGAAGCCCTGATTACAATGGAGACGTGGCTCCTTTTGCACATCTCCCTCGTGTGTGTTTATAGAAGCTGCTTTTTCTCATCTTTGTTGCCCCAGAAAAAGTTTGTCCTTAGCCTCCACATACCTGAAGCTTAGAGCTCAGCCTATCAAAAATAAGAGGAAAATTGTCTGGATTGCATCTTTTCTGCAAAAGTAAACATTTTTCAAAGGCCATGGCATTTTAAACTATATTTTCCTTCTCCACTACTGCCCGTTCCCTATCGCACTTCCCTGCATGTATAGTTTGTGCTGTAATATTTACTAACGAGGACTCCCCTGGGCAGACGGCGGTGTTAGGAATTTCTGCTCTGCATTTGGTGTGCTGTCCAGCTGAGTCCTCAACCACGTTGTGAGTCAACGCAGACACAGCACATTTGGGAATAAAGGCAACAGTTATCCCAGCACCCTGCAGCTGTGACTCTCAGCTCAGCCCCTGGGTCACCGATCTGGGACATGAGCTGGCACTTTTAAAAATAAGGTATTCTGACGGAGAGAGATCATTGTCAGTTGGGTCTTCCAGAAAATCCTCTTTCCCTGGGCTCTTTGCCTCCATCTCCTCGGCACGTGCTGTTCACTGTGAATCTTTTATTATCCAACATCCTTGGTTTCTCACCACAGCCTGGACACTGCCGATGGGTTAGATTGATACCGTGTGCTTTGTCGTGTGCTGTGCTTTCACTCACAATGTTATTTCAGTGTGATGGATGCTGAGGCTGTTCATCACGCAAGGGCAGTCTTGTTGCACACAGTATTTCCTTTGCCGTCCTTTGGTACCCTCCCCAGTTCCCGCAGTCACTACTCAGTTACGCACGTGTGCTACCTCCCAAGACTACTTTGCAGTTAAAGCCCTGCCAACTGGATGGCTTGTATTTCTATTCAATAATTTTTTCATTCACTCATACTAAGCATTCATTACACCACTCAATGTTAAGAGCCCTTTAACTTGTCATATACATGATGTATATAACAGCCCTTGCATTCTAAACTAGGCTTTACCACAGCAGTCGTGCTTATAAAACAACCACTCTTAACTGTGGTGTCTCTAGCCACAGTGAATATTATAAATAAACTGTATTTACCCCAGTCCTTGCCCTTATACCTGTCCCCATTCACCACCAAATACCCACTGTAAACCCCACATAACTAACGAGAGTGTCTGCAATGCACAGGTCATGGCAACGGGCAGCAGCAGATGCAGAGTGGGCTCCTGAGGTGTGGCCAGGACACTGGGTCACAGTGGCCAAGCCGCTACAGGGCCAGGATCCTGCTCAGATACTATACTAACTTTCCTGCTTCGTGGTTTAGGATTGCTCTTCTTCTAGCCCCCAAAGTTACCCTTGGGGCCACTGGGTTGTGTTGTTGTTGTTGTTGTTGTTGTTGTTGTTGTTGTTGTTGTTGTTATCTACATAGCTGCCTTCCCAAAAGTACCCTGCAGTGATTCTGTGTATCTCTCCCATTGTTTTCTCAGCTCTGACTCCACATTTTGGCATTCTTTCAGCCTCATTTCTTTTTCCTCCCAGTCTGTAATAAAACTAAGCAAAAAGTAGCAGATGCATTAGCTCAGAGCCCAAGGACTGGGAGGGCAACAGTGGATGATGCAAGTGGGAGCCGCTGGCACAGAGGGCCAGACCCACCACCCTCTGTCCCAAGGAGAAGGGGGAGCATCCCCTCCATCTGTCCTGTCTCTCCTCTGGCATCACAGACCCAGCCCAGAAGACAGGGACCTCTCACTCTCTCCCCCACACTGAGGCAGAGCAGTGAGAGTCTCATTCCCAGAGAAGCCCTTGCAGCTCTCTCCTCTCCCTCTGATCTTTATTTGCTTCCCTGTGGTAGATAAGCAGGGAGTTTCCCTGGGGTCCTGGGAGAGCCCAGCTATGTCACCACCCTGTGCCCCGGGGACATGTGACAGCCTGGAAGGGTATAAGATCTATATAATAAGATCTTAATCCCACAGAGGTACAATTCCAGCTGCAAAACTTGAGCTCCCTAACAGCACCAAAGCATCCACATTCTACTTTTTCATAAGTCCTACCACCAAAGGAGAAAAAAGCATTTATATTCTCCCTAACCCTGAGCTATCCCCCAGCCTACTCCCAACCAAGAACATTGAGCAAAGTTCTTTCCTCCATTTCAGAGGAGGAGAATGGGAAGTGGTTTTTCTTGTATGCAGAGAATACTACAAAGTGGGAGGGGCCCCTTTGTAGAAATTCAGGCCCCTTTGAAACTAATTGCCCACCTGCTCCTGATGCAGCTTTTTCCATTTTTTACCTCTTTCTTGGAATATTGTCAAATGGAAGTACAAAATTACCATTTTTTTATTTTTTATAAATGGCCTTCAACCAACAAAGACATAAGCTTAGTCTATTATCAGAATGAAAACCTCTGTTATAGCTTCTCCGTGCTCTACCAGGAGACCACCAGACCCCCACACTCTTCCAGCAAGCAGGGAAAATCAAAGAGGATTTCCAGAGACAGCAATAACTTTGCATTCTACCCACAGCTCTTTCTGTGGCAGCAAATCTTCACTGGGAAATCTGCAATTCCAGGAGAGTAGTAGGTAATCTACCTTCTTGTGAAAACAGGTGGTCACTTCAGGGAACTGGACACACTTTCACTCTTAATGATCAGTCTTCTTAGATTACTGTGGTCTGCTGTGAGCCTGGGAATCATAAGACAAAAACAAAGGAAAGGCCGGGCGCAGTGGCTCACGCCTGTAATCCTAGCACTCTGGGAGGCCGAGGCGGGTGGATCGCTCAAGATCAGGAGTTCGAGACCAGCCTGAGCAAGAGTGAGACCCCCC
>JAQIFY010006710.1:0-10094 GCA_028533085.1 Varecia variegata
CTGGTATTATCCACTACAGCTTCATGAAACCTGGCCAGTCAATTACAGCAGATGTCTGCTGCAACCACTTGGACGAAATGATGAGGATGCTTGTGATTAAGCAGCTGAGATTGGTCAATGGAGACGGGCCAATCCTCTTGCAAGAGAACGCTCAACCACGTGACACACAAACAACACTGCTCAAACTACAGAAGCTGGATTTGGAATCTCTCTATCATCCACCGTATTCACCAGACCTTGCACCAACTGACTACCATTTCATCCAGGCTTTGGACCATTTCTTGCAAGGAAAAATATTCAATTCTCAACAATCTATTGAAAACGCCTTTCTCAATTTTGTGGCCACTCTCTCTCCAGGCTCCTTTGCTGCTGGCATAAGCAAACTCCCGTTAAGATGGCAAAACTGTGTCGGTAGTTTAGGTGCATACTTGGATTAATTGTACTGCTTCTTGTTTGAGATATAATAAACTACACTCTTGATTTGAAATTGGACATTTCATATTTAATCACCTAATATAATGAAATAATTACACAAGTCACCACAGGTTGGAGACCCCTGGTTAAGCCACCCAGTCTATGGCATTTTGTTATGGCAGCTTGAGCTGACTAATACAGAGGTCTTCTCGGGCCCCAGATCAGTGATGTCACGTGAAGTGGTGGTACCAGAACAAATGGCAACTGGCACCTTGTTGGCCAGCAGCATGTCCCAGATCCAGTGAGGTCCTCCTTAGTGAACACAAAGTCCACATTCCCCCAGATATGAGGCAACAGTTTCTCCAAAGCCAGGTTGTTTTTAGGATTTGTGGATTACTGTGATGATCATTAATAAAGAGGGCTTGGGGTGATAGGGAAAAGGCTCTGAAACTTGGCAGACTCCCATTCCTTAATCCCTTTTCCATCCTGTGCTTCTGACCTTGGCTATACTCTTTTTATGGTCAGAGTATCTGATCATTTTCTAGAAAAGCATAGGTTCAATTTTAATTAAAAATACCACATAATATGAGAAGGAGGTATATGCTGCAATATCCAGCAAAAGATTGTAGAGAGAATTGCTGTCTTTCATTTCTCTGATAATATCTCATTGGGCATGGCCTATATTTTTTCTTTTGCCTTATTCATTAATATTTTAGATATGTATTATAATACCTGTATATATACCTGTATAATTAGGGCTTTGGGCTGCAAGCAGAGACACCTGATTCAAACTGACTGTAATATTAAGGAATATTACTCATTTGAATAGAAGTAAGTTGGGCATAGTTCTATTGGGGATCAGGCTTTGTTTCTCTGTAAGCCTCTTAGCTGTGCCTTTTTTGTGTGTTAGCTTTTCATCTGCGGCTTCCTCCTTTGTAGTTGGATTGTGGTTGCCAGAGCAGTGGGGTGGTTGCTTCCTTATACATGTCCAGCTGAAGAGACAGTTGTTCCCTTGAAATCCTCTCAAGAGATTACTTGCATATTTTCATTTGCAAGTAAAATTCAAATAGCTGTTACCAGGAGATTAGTGGTGTCTGGATTTGGCTGCATGTATGAAGCATAAGCCTCCAGCAACCTCTTCTGGTTCTCATGGTCCCGAATTGGGTCACATACCCATTCCTGAACCAGTCATTTACTTGGGATTATTCCTCCATCAGTCAGGCCCATACCTGAGCTGACAGGTCGGCAAACACATTGCTGTTATTCAGTAGGCCAGGGTGAAATGGATGTGGGACAGGCAACCATGATGTTCACTCTAGCTCACAGCTTACAGTGGCTTGAGGAGTGGATCATCTGTTTGGTATTTTCTCTTGGCTTTAAATCTAAAAAGATGGCAGACCTGAAGTTGCCCTTATGGACAGAATGAGATTGAGTTGCCATTTAGGAAAATAAACCAAATTGGCTTTTTGCATTTTTTTCATTTGCAAGTAAAATTCAGGTGGCTTATCACCATGTGTCTGGTGGTTTCTGGATTGGGTTGTGTGGGTCAATCTGCTGGCCTTAGATAGTTGGTGTGGTGACTATGGAACAAGAGTAAAAGTGGGAGAGGAAGAGAGGAAAAGGATAGGAAGAAGGTGAAGTTTGTTGTGAGCATATGGTGCATGATTTGATCTTTAATAGTGAGTTATAGCCTCACAACAACTAGAAGGGAGAGGGCGGCTGGAACATTTCTGGAAAGGTAATCAGTAGGTAAGAGAGAATTTTCAAATTCAGTTTTGTGTTCCTTCATGCCATGTTTTTAAGGAGCATGTTTTTAATTAGTACTGCCATGCACTCCTTTAAGATGAAGGCTCCTAAATGAGATCCTTTGAAATAAAAATGTGTGCATGTAAGTGTAAAATGAGAGGAGAAAAATACACGATCTAAAAAGAACATTAAAGATTCTTCTTGTATTTTGGGATTCATATAAAGTGCCACTAGTGATGCTGGAAGTGCTCCCAAGAAGCAGAGAAAAAGCTATGACATTACAAGAAAAAGTTGATTTGCTTGATATGTACGGTAGATTGAGGTCTGCAGCTATAGTTGCCTGTTATTTAAGATAAATAAATCCAATGTAAGGACCATCGTAAAAAAAGGAAAAGGAATTCATGAAGCCACCACTGCAGCTATTCCAGCAGGCTTGAAAACCTTACACTTTTTGTGAAATACCTTTTTATCTCATATTGAAAATGCAGCTTTTATGTGGGTGTGGGATTGCTAAAAGAAAGGCATACCTATAGACTCTAATAGGATTTGAGAAAAAGCTAAGTCATTATATGACAACTTAAAGCAAAAGGAAGGTGAAGGATCTAAAGCTGGAGAATTTAATGGCAGCAAAGAATGGTTTGATAATTTTAGAAAGAGGCCTGCCTTAAAAAATGTCAAGATAATAGTAGAAGCGGCTTCTGCCGACCACAAGGCAGCAGACAAGTCCCCAGATGCCATTAAGAAAATCATTAAGGAGAAAGGATATCTGGCTGAACAGGTTTTTAATGTAGAGAAAAGTACCCTATTCTGGAAAAATATTCCACACGGGCCATTTATTAGTAAGGAAGAGAAATGAGCACCGGAGTTTAAGGCAGAAAGGGATAAGCTAACTATTCTTTTGTGCAAATTCAGTTGGGTTTATGATCAGGACTGCTGTGTCTATAAAACTGCTAACCGCTAGCCTTGAAGGGAAAAGATAAACACCAGCTGCTAGTCTTTTGGTTGTACAACAAGAAGGCTTGGACAATGAGAACCTTTTCCTGGATTGGTTCTATGATTCCTTGTCCTTGAAGTCAGGAAGTACCTTGACAGTAAGACACTACCTTTTAAAGTTTTTTTGATATTGGACAATGCCCCAGCCACCCAAAGCCCCATGAGTTCAACATTGAAGGCACTGAAGTGGTCTACTTGCCCCCAGACACAACATCTCTCATTCAGCCTCTAGATCAGAGGGTCATTACACATGGTACTCTATGGAGAGGACTGTCAGTGCTGTGAAAGAGACCTCCAATAGTACATCATGAAAGTCTGGAAGGATTACACCATTGAAGATGCCATCATTGTTATAGAAAAAGCTGTGAAAGCTGTCAAGCCTGAAACAATAAATTCTTGCTGGAGAAAACCTTGTCCAGATGTTGTATATTACTTCATGGGATTTACACAGTGTCAATCAAGGAAATCCATGAAAGAGATTGTGGATGTGGCAAAAAAAGATGGTGGGGTGAAGGGTTTCAAGATATAGGTCTTAGAGAAATTCAAGAGTTTTTTTGCTTGTTTGTTTTGTTTTTTGCTTTTTGTTTTTTGAGACTGAGTCTCACTCTATTGCCCAGGCTAGAGTGCCATGGCGTCAGCCTAGCTCACAGCAACCTCAAACTCCTGGGCTCAAGCAATCCTCCTGCCTCAGTGTCCTGAGTAGCTGGGACTACAGGTACACACCACTACACTCGACTAATTATTTATTTTTTTCTATTTTTAGTCACCCAGCTAATTTTTTCTATTTTTAGTAGAGAATGGGGTCTTGCTCTTGCTCAGTCTTTTCTCGAACTGCTGACCTCAAGCGATCTTCCCTCCCCGGCCTCCCAGAGTGCTAGGATTAAAAGGTGTGAGCCACCGTGTCCACCCACAAATTCAAGAGTTAATAGACATTACACCAGAGGAATTAACAGAAGATGACTTGATGGAGATGAGTACTTCTGAACCAGTATCCAACGATGAGGAAGAAGATGTAGAAATAGTAGTGCCAGAAAACAAATTGTCATTAGACAGTTTGGCAGAAGGGTTATGATTATTTCAGAACTGCTTTTGACTTCTTTTATGACATGGACCCTTCCATGATGGGCACTGAAACTAAAGGAAAGAGTGGAAGAAAAATTGGTACCATATAGAAACATTTTTTTTTTTTTTTTTGAGACAGAGTCTCACTTTGTTGCCTGGGCTAGAGTGAGTGCCACAGCATCAGCCTAGCTCACAGCAACCTCAGACTCCTGGGCTTAAGGGATCCTACTGCCTCAGCCTCCCGAGTAGCTGGGACTACAGGCATGCGCCACCATCCCTGCTAGTTTTATATATATATATATATATTTTTTTTTTTGAGACAAAGTCTCACTCTGTTGCCTGGGCTAGAGTGAGTGCCGTGGTGTCAGCCTAGCTCACAGCAACCTCAAACTCCTGGGCTTGAGCGATCCTATTGCCTCAGCCTCCTGAGTAGCTGGGACTACAGGCATGTGCCACCATGCCCGGCTAATTTTTTTCTATATATATTTTTAGTTGGCCAGATAATTTCTTTCTATTTTTAGTAGAGACAGGGTCTCGCTCTTGCTCAGGCTGGTCTCGAACTCCTGAGCTCAAACAATCCGCCCGCCTCGACCTCCCAGAGAGCTAGGATTACAGGCGTGAGCCACCGCGCCCAGCCATATAGAAACATTTTTAGAGAAATGAATAAGCAAAAAAGTCAGACAGAAATTATAATGTATTTCTGTAAAGTTACGCTGTGTATGCCTGCTTCTCCTGCCTCCCCATCCACATCCTACACCTCTTCCTCCTCTGCCACCCCTGAGACAGCCAGACCAACTCCTCCCCTTCCTCCTCTGCATCAGCCTACTCAACATGAAGATGATGAGGACAAATACCTTTATGATGATCTACTTCCACTTAATGAATAGTAAATATATTTTTTCTTTCTTATGATTTTCTCTTTTTTTTTTTTTTTTGACACAGAGTCTCACTCTGTCACCTGGGCTAGAGTGCTGTGGCGTCATCCTCATTCACAGCAACTTCAAACTCCTGGGCTCAAGCGATCCTCCTGCCTCGGCCTCCCAAGTAGCTAGGACTATAGGCACATGCCATAACATTTGGCTAGTTTTTTCTATTTTGTAGTTACCCAGCTAATTTTTTCTATTTTTAGTAGAGACAGGATCTTACTCTTGCTGAGGCTGGTCTCGAACTCTTGACCTCAAGCAATCCTCCTGCCTCAGCCTCCCAGAGTGCTAGGATTACAGGTGTGAGCCATCGCACCCGGCCTCTTATGATTTTCTTAAAAATGTTTTTTTCTCTAGCTTACTTTATTATAAGAATGCAGTGTATAATACATGTAACATGCAAAAATATGTGTCAGTGGACTGTTTATGTTATCAGTAAGGCTTCCAGTCAACAGTAGGCTATTAGTAGTTACGTTTTTGGGGAGTTAAAAGTTGTATATGGATTTTTTACTATGCAGGGGTCAATACCCCTAACTCCTGTGTCATTCAAGGGTCAAATGTAGTTGGATTAATACCTACCGTGGTTATTACTGTTTTCTATTTATTGCCCTTGTTCTTTGTTCCTATTTTTGTCTTCTCTTTTTCTGCCTTTTGTGTGATGTTGTTTGTTTTTGTTTTTGTTTTTTTGAGACAGGAACTCTCTCCATTGCCCAGGCTGGAGTGCAGTGATCACAGCTCACTGCACCCTCCAACTCCTGGGCTCAAGCAATCCTCTTGGCTCAGTCTCCCAACTAGCTAGGACCACAGGCATGTGCCACTGTGCCTGGCTAATTTTTTTATTTTTCATTTTTGTAGAAACAGGGTCTTGCTATGTTGCCCAGGCTGGTCTTGAATTTCTGTCCTCAAGTGATCCTCCTACCTTGGCCTACCAAAGTGCTGACAGGCATGAGCCACCATGCCTGGCCATTTTGTGGTTTTAATTGCACATTTTATATGATTCTATTTTCTTTCTTAGCATATCAATTATACTTAAAAAATTTGTTTTTTAGTGGTTGCCGTAGAGTTTGCAATATACATTTATAATTAATCCACGTCCGCTTTCAAATGATACTATACCACTTCATGGGTAGTGCAAGTACCTCATAATAACAAAATATTCCTAATTCCTCCCTCCTGTCACTTCTGTATTGCTGTCATCTATTTCACTTATATGTAAGCATACATATAAACATATATTTATGTATGCATACATAATCAAATACATTGTTGCTATTATTCTGAATAAACTGCTTCCTGTTAAATCAACTAAGAATAAGAAAAATAAAACTTTTTATTTTACCTTCACTTATTCCTTCTCTGATGCTCTTCTTTATGTAGATTTGAGTTTCTGACATATCTTTTTCCTTCTTCCTGAAGAACCTTTAACATTTCTTACAAGGCAGGCTACTGGCAACAACTTAACTCAATTTTTGTTTGTCTGAGAATCTTTATTTCTCCTTCACTGTTGAAGGATAATTTTGCAGGTTACAGAATTAGAATTCTAGGTTGATGTTTTTGTTTTTGTTTTTTTTTTCTATCAGCACTTAATTTTACTCCACTTTCTTCTTGTTTGCATGGTTTTTGAGGAGAAGTCAGGTGTAATTCTTATTCTTGCTCCTCTAAGTAAGGTGTTTTTTTTCCTTTGTCTTCTTTTAAGATTTTTTCTTTATCTTTGATTTTCTACAGTTTGAATATGATAGGCCTAGGTATAGTTTTTGGGGGCCCTTATCTTGCTTGTTCTTCCCTTAGCTTTTTGGATATGTAGTTTGGTGTCTTACGTTAACTTGGGGAATTCTCAGTCATTATTGCTTCCAATATTTCTTCTGTTCCTTTTTTCCCTTCTTTGGGTATGTTCATTATGTGCAAGTTACACATTTTGTAGTTGTACCACAGCTCATGGGTGTTCTGTCCTTTAGTCTTTTGTCTCTTTGCTTTTCTGTTTTGGAAATTTCTATTAGAATATCCTCAAGCTCAGAGACTCTTTCCTCAGCTATGTCCAGGCTACTAATGAGCCCACCAGAAGCATTTTTCATTTCTCTTACAGTATGTTTGATCTCTAACATTTTGTTTTGATTCTTTCTTAGGATTTCCATGTCTCTGTTTTACAAGGCCCATCTATTCTTGTTTGTTGTCTACTTTTTCCATTTAGAGCCATTAGCATATTATAGTTGTTTTAAATTCACAGTCTGATAATTCTAACATTCCTGCCGTATGTGAGTCTGGTTCTGATGCTTGCTCTGTGTCTTCAAACTGTGGTTTTTGCTTTTTAGTATGTATTGTGATTTTTTTTTGTTGAAAGCTGGACCTGCTGTGTACTGGATGAAAGGAACTCAGGTAAAGATAGACTTTTAATGGTGTGGTAGCAATATGTGGGGGAGGGGAAGCATTCTATCATCCTATCATGAGGCCTCAGTCTTTAGTGAGCCTGTGCCCCTTGGATGTGAACTTCACCAGTACTTTTTGCTTTTTCTTCCTCTTGGACCAGATAGCTAGAGTGGACTTCTCTTAGGTTGGTTAGGCTCTGATAAAACCCCAATAGGCTAGGTTCTGGTAAAACAGTTTCTCTTGAGGACAGGTTTTGTTAAGAAGAACACAATGCTCTAGTATATTTCAAAATGGTTCCTTTTCCCTTTCTCTTGCCAGAAGCCCAACGAGATTTTTCTTTGCTATTCACTGTGAGAACCTGACAGAACTTCTGGAGGTTAAACTCAATAAAAGTATGGGGACCTCTCTGTGAATTTATTTCTCTCTCATTTTTTGTTTTTTTGGAGACAGGGTCTCACTTTGTTGCCCAGGCTAGAGTACAGTGGCACAATCATAGCTTACTGCAGCCTCAAACTCCTGGACTCAGACAATCCTGCCACTGCAGCATCCCAAGTAGCTGGGACTATGGGCGAGTGCCACCATGCCTGGCTAATTTTTTTATTTTTTTATTTGTTTTGAGACAGAGTCTCACTCTGTTGCCCGAGCTATAGTGCCATGGCGTCAGCCTAGCTCACAGCAACCTCAAACTCCTGGGCTTAAGCAATCCTTCTGTTTCAGCCTCCCGGGTAGGTGGGACTACAGGCATGTGCCACCATGCCCAGCTAATTTTTTTCTATGTATATTTTTAGCTGTTCAGATCATTTCTTTCTATTTGTAGTAGAGACGGGGTCTCACTCTTGCTCAGACTGGTCTCGAACTCCTGACCTCGAGCGATCCACCCACCTCGGCCTCCCAGAGTGCTAGGATTACAGGTGTGAGCCACCGCGTCCAGCCATTTTTTAATTTTTTGTAGAGACGGGATCTTGCTGTATTGCCCAGGCTGATCTCAAACTGGCCTCAGGAGATCCTTCCGCCTCAGCCTCCTAAATGCTGCCACCATGCTTGGCCCTTATTTCTCATTTTGATTTTATCGTGTTTTTGAAACAATGTCATTCCAGTTGATTTTGTACAGATTTAAACTGAAGGAGAGATTTGTTTGGCTGAATATACAAAGATTTATTATAGTGGTAGTTTCTGTTGTTTGTGTGTTTCTCCTCAGTACTTGGACCGTGAGACTGTTTCAGCCACATTCATCGACAGCAGTGGGCAGTTTGTTTCCTCCCAAGTGACAGGAATTAGCCGGAATCCCTACTGTGGCTATGAGCACCAGACTCTGTCTAGCCGGGAGCGTGTGGAAGAGGACTCCTTGCTGGCTGCCTTGCAGTGGCAGGTTCCTGATGTGGGCCCAGTCCCCTTTGTGAAGAGCACTGACCCTTCTTCCAGCTACTTTGTCATCTTAAACTCTGCAGCCTTCTTCAACGTGGGAAGCCAGCTGGAGGTGCTGGTTCATGTGCAGGACTTTCAAAGGAAGCCCAAGAAGTATGGTGGAGACTACCTGCAGGCCAGAATTCATTCCCCTAAGTTGCAAGCAGGGGCTGTGGGCAGAGTGGTAGACTATCAGAATGGGTTTTACAAGGTTTTTTTTACTTTGCTCTGGCCAGGCAAAGTTAAAGTGTCTGTATCTCTGGTCCACCCCAGTGAAGGGATCAGAGTTCTTCAGCACTTACAGGAAGAGAAACCAGATAGGGTCTATTTCAAGAGTCTCTTCCGTTCAGGAAGAATTTCTGAAACTACTGAGTGCAACGTGTGTCTTCCTGGGAGTCTGCCCTTGTGTAACTTTACAGATCTCTACACTGGAGAGCCCTGGTTCTGCTTCAAACCAAAGAAGCTCCCTTGCAGCAGCAGAATTAACCATTTCAAAGGTGGATACCTGAAGGGTCTCCTGACTGCTTCAGAGAGCGCTTTCTTCCAGAGGTACGTGCTTCTTTTTCTGGGAGGCAATTTCCTTTTCCACTGTCTTTGTCCCATTTAGGAGACTTTC
The DNA here is from genome assembly GCA_028533085.1 of Varecia variegata. Classification (NCBI taxonomy): domain Eukaryota; kingdom Metazoa; phylum Chordata; class Mammalia; order Primates; family Lemuridae; genus Varecia; species Varecia variegata. The sequence goes on from JAQIFY010006710.1 coordinate 9,523, forward strand.
TGGTTTGGGGCATATGTTCTTATATCTCTCTGAACTTGATCCAATTCAGGAGAAGTGGTGAATAAGAAAATAAACACAGATTTGTATTTTTGACTATGTTTTTAAAGTGAAGCTTAGTGCTTGTTTAAGTGCAAGTTAAAGACCTTTTATTCTTGAATTTTTGTTCTTTACCTTTTGTTTTTCTTCAGAACTACATAGCATATTTACATAGTAATGGTATAAGCAAAATCACTTATTCACAGAACAGATAAAAAATAATCCAAGAGCAGGGCTATTAGGGGTTTAGTAGTCAGGCTGGTGTTTTAGCTTCATGTCTAATAAACTAAAAAAATTTTTAAGTGATATAATATTAGTTTTAAAAATCATCCTTTGTTCCTTCTCCATTCCCACTGTTTCACCTGACCAGCCTTAAAAAAATTAAACTATAAAATAAAAATCATATAAACATTTATTGATAGGAAACAAGACTACGGATATGGCAGCCTTGCTGGGTTGAGTTAATAATAAGCATGGGAAGCCAGGACTACCACAGCAAACTGTATTTTTTAAGTTAACAATTTTTGAAATTATTG
>JAQIFY010006711.1:0-10094 GCA_028533085.1 Varecia variegata
CTGTTGATTATTTCCTTTGCTGTGAAGAGGACTTTTATTTTGCTATAATCCCATTTGTCTATGTTTGCTTTTTGTTGTCTGTGCTTTTAAGGTCTTATTCAAAAAAATTCTTGCCCAGTCCAACTTCATGAAGCATTTTGCCTATGCTTTCTTCTAGTAGTTTCATAGTTTCCGGTCTTACATCTAAGTCTTTAATCCATTTTGAGTTGATTTTTGTATATGGTAAAAGATAGGGGCCCAGTTTCATTTTTCTGCATGTGGACATCCAATATTCCCAGTACCATGTATGGAGGAGACTGTCCTTTCCCCAATGTGTGTTTTTGGCAACTTTGTCAAAAATCAGTTGGCTGTAGACACATCGTGGATTTATTTCTGGGTTCTCTATTCTATTCCATTGGTCTATGTATCTGTTTTTATGCCAGTATCATGTCGTTTTGGTAACTATAGCTTTGTAGTACGTTTTGAAGTCAGGTAGTGTGATGCCTCCAGCTTTACGGGGGTTTTTTACTCAAGAGTATTTTAGCTATTCAGGATCTTTTGGTTCCATACAAGATTTAGGATTCTCAAGAGCAAAAAACCAAATAATCTGATTTTAAGATAAGCAAAAGACCTGAATAGGTATCTCCCAAAAGAAGATATATATGTGGTCAATAGGTATGTGAGAACATGCTAAACATCACTAATCATCAAGGAAGTGCAAATCAAAACCACAATGAGACATCACCTCACTCCAGTTAGAATGGCTATGATCAAAAAGACAAAAGATAACAAGTGTTAGCACAGATGTGGAGAAAGGGGAACCCTCACACATTGTTAGTGAAAATGTAAATTAGTACAGCCATTATGGAAAACAGTGTGGAGTTCATCAAAAAATTAAAAATAGAGCTACCACATGATCCAGCAATCCCACTACTTGGTACATACCCAAAGGAAATGAAATCAGTATGTTGAAGAGATACCTGCACTCCTGTGTTTACTGCAGCACTATTCACAGTAGCCAAGGTGTGGAATCAACTTCAGTGTCCATCTACAGGTGACTGGATAAAGAAAATGCAGTATATATACACAGTAGAATATGATTCAGCCTTAAGAAAGAATGAAATCCTGTCACCTGCAACAACATGGATAAGTCTGGAGAACACTATGTGAAGTGAAATAAGCCAGACACAGAAAGACAAATACTGCAGGTTCTTACTCATGTGTGGAATCTAAGAACTCTGATCTTTCAGAGATAGTGAATAGAGCAGTGGTTACCAGGGGCAGAGGAGGGCAGGGAGAAGGGAGGAGGACAGAAGGGAGCAGGGAGGAAGAGAGGACGGTCAACTGGTGCAAAGTAACAATTAAAAAGAAATAAGTCCTGGTGTCCTGTTGCTCAGTAGAGTGACAATAGTCAACAATAAGTTATTGTATATCTCCAAATAGCTAGAAGAGAGGATTCTGTGAGTTTCTATCACAAAGAATAATAAGTCAGGAATGGTGGCTCATGCCCATAATGCCAGCACTTTGGGAGGTTGAGGCAGGAGTATTGCTTGAGGCCAAGAGTTCAAGACCAGCCTGGGCAACACAGTACGACTCCATCTCTAAAAAAATAAATAAAAAGATCAATGTTTGAGGTGATAAATATGCTAATTACCCTGATTTGATTATGGCACAATGTAGAAATGTATCAAAACATCACATTGTACCCCATAAATATATACAATTATTGTGTCAATTAAAATTTTAAAAAATTATTCCAAAATAAAATGTGTATTAAAAAAGTAAATAACAAAAAAAAAAACGTTTAAAAAAAACCCACCAGGGTCACCAATCAACCCTACCGCAGCCTCCCACCCAGCCGTGAGCCTCAGCCCGCACCCTCCTCAGGCCTGGGGACAGCTCTCTTCCATTCCTGACAGGTGGAGGCTGCTCTGCATCCTGTGTCCTTTGAGTCCTGAATGGCATCAGCCCTCCCCACTCCTCCCGGTTCTCAACGCTGGCCTCACCTGGGCACTCCCTCCCCTGCCCACAGCCAGCTGTACTGAAACCAGGAAAGTCGAGTTCCCTTTTTTCAAAGCTACTCACTTCCCTCCTGAGGTGACACCAACCATATGCATCTGGAATAAACTATTACGCGTCCTGGGACGGGAATAAGAGGTGGTTTCCCAGGCTACTAGAAGTGCTCAAGGTGTAGCCCAAACGCATCCCCCCACGCTGGAGAGGTGTAAACTGAGACAGAGGCTGCTCGCTGGAACCGTAGGAGACTCACCAGAGCATGGTATCATTGCCGCGCCCTCGGAATCCGGCCAGCCCTGCCGGGGAAGAGGCCAGGTCCTTCCCGTAGTCACCCTCCCACTGTCGCCGCAACCTCAAAGCAGAACTGGACAGGAGAAGAGTTCTGATGTTGACTGGACAAGACTGGCCTTGTCTTGTTCTCGAATGTTCCAGATATTCCAACACCAAACACTTGCGCCTCACATTATGCTCCATGGAGGATAAAGGGAACTTTGTCAACTTTTGCAAATACATGTTTGGTCACTGGGAGCAGTAGCTGATCCCCTGGCCTGGGAGGAGCCAAACTGTCTCGGCAGAGATATTCCATCATCTCTTGCTCAGCCGTGACTGCAGGTGGACAGGCAGAGCACCCCAGAGTGAGAAGGGGCCAGGGACGGGGTCCCCAGGAATGGGCGTCAGGTCATGCAGCCAGGCACACGCTGAGGCCAGCACAGGTGGCTGCTGAGAGCAAGGGGCATCTGGGATGAGCGTCAAGTGTGGCTACGAGACCAGCTGCAGCCGTGGGGGCTGTCGTTTGTCCCGCTAACTTACTTCTCTCCATTCCCTGTCAACAGGACAGACCCGTGGGAATTCTGACCCCACACATATATGGGGAAGTGGATCTGCGCAGCACAGGGTGGCCGGTGGCAGACCCAGGATCACCTGTCCCCATTCTCCTTCCGGTGTGCAGCCCTGCTGTGGGGGTGGTGCCAGCAGGTGACTGATGTCCAGCTCGCCCTTTTCAGGGCTAGCTGCAGAGAGCGTGCACTGCCACCGCCGTCCCCGGGACAGGCGGCCAGAGGCGGAGGGGTAAAGCCATAAAGGCCGCCACCCGGGCAGCGTTTGCTGCAGACTCCCTGGGGCAGGCAGGCTCTGCTCCCTCTCCCTTCGCAGCTGTGGATTCTCAATAAACATCTTGCACCTCAAACTTTGTCTCCGTGACCACTTGCAGACGATCCGAGCTGCAACAGTGAGAAATTACCCAGGCATAAGAATGACACCGAGGGTATGGGCAACTAAAAGAAGGAAAGAGAGAGAGGAAGAAGGAAAGGGAGAGAGAGAACCAGAAAAAGAGAAAGAGGGAGGGAGAGAGAAAGTTCCTGGATTTAATTCTTTCAGAAAAGGAAATTACAACTTCAGAGAGCCAGTAACCAGACCGGGTGACCTAGTTGGTGGCTGCCAAGCCTCATTCGTCTGACCCCAGGCCAGGTTCCTCCGCCTGAAGAGCGCTGCTCGCTGCGGAGCGATCATTAGCGTGCGTGACCTGCGGTGGGAGCTCAAACCGCGTCCCTCACCCGCCGCTGGCCGAGTGACCTGGCAATCGTCTCTCCTCTCTGGGCCTCGGTTTCTTTATATTTGAAATAAAGACAGCTAGAAATTTTCCTATTATTCTGTTCTATTACTCTATGATTCTACTGTGCTGTATTTTTTTGTATGTTCTATCCTAAAGGGGCTTTTGTGTTCTGGAAATTCAGGTAGTGAAACTTCTGCGTGACGGCCGAGGCGACCAGCAAGCAGTCAGCATCACGGACATTAAGTCCTTTGCTTCAAAAAGTCCACAGATCCCCCAAAATAGTGCTTAAATTTGTGAATGTGTGCGTTTTCTTTACATTTTTCTCGGTAGAGGATCCATGAAATCTACGCTATTCTTAAAGGGGTTTATGACACCCTACAACATTGAGAAGCCCTGATTTAGCTCCATCTATGTCTTTACTAAATAGGACGATTTGCCCGAAATAGACGTGGCGGATAAACAGCAGCTCCAGGCAGCGGAGAACAGACAGACTGAATAACCAAGATGCTGCGAGTTGGAAAAGGGAAGCAGCGCGAAGGCAAGCGCTGGGGGGCTCCGCGCCAGAGCCTCGCGCCTCTCGGGGAGAAGGGCCTCCTGTCCCCATGCACACCCTCACGGAAGGAGCAGACCCCTCCGCAAGTCTGCAGCTCACAGAGCCAGAGGGCTGCACCTTGCCCAGGGGGCTGAGGCTGAGAAGGCAGCGGGTTCTCAGGGAAGCTCTCTGCCCTCTTGCTATGTGCCCAAACGCAGGGCATAGATTTACAAAGGCAAAAGGTATCCTGGCCACCCCACCCCGCCCCAACCAGGGAGGACAAAGGTTAACCAGGTTAACCGCTGAATACAACTTTGACTTTTATTGTCCAGAGACGATATCAGAGGAATCTCCATTAACAAGCTTCACTAAGCTTTATCTGCTGTGTATTTGCCATCCCCTGTGTGGCACCACAGGGACGGCCACAGCAAGGAAGGGGCTGCAGGGCCCAGCAGAGCAGCCTAGGACTGCACTCCATGTCCCCACTGCCCCAGAACTGCAGGAAAGCACCTAAGCAAGCGTCTCACAGTGACGCACCCCTCCCACTCCCAAGAGGAAAGGTTTATTAATTCAACAACTAATTTTGACTCATGTATGTGCCAAGCAATGAAGAAAAAAATGAGCATGAGAAATGGGACTGCACCACGGTGACACTGAGGCAAGCCAGTGACCTCACCGTGGAGACAGAGTGAGCAGAGAGACAGGAAGGACTGCAGGCTCACGTCAGCAGATGCCAGCGCAGACAGACGGAGATGACCAGGGTGCTGCCCACACGCAGCAACTCGAGGAGAAAGGGAAGAGGCAGCCCTGCACTGATCTAGAAAGACCTAAATTAACTGACTTGACCGGAATCTGATTTTCTGCCATCAGTAGAAGGAAGGCTTAAAACAGGACTAAGTTCTCTTTAAAATACAGGCTTTGTACCCTGAGTTTATGGCCTGTGAGTGGCCGCTTGGTGCGGACCTTCACCACCGCCCCTCCCATCCCACCAGAGCGAAATAATTAGCAATTCACATCTGAATCAGAGATTCTCATTGTACAAGGGAAAGGTGAGTGCCGGGAAAGTCAAATGATTTGCCTGAGGTACGTTTGATGGCACAGAGAGAACCTTCTACTCAGTATGAGTGTAGTGCACGCTGTCTGCAGGGGCAAACCTTGCTGCACACACCAATGGTAGCCCATCGCCTAATCCAGAGACCTGCCCTGTGCCCTGCTTCTCCGAGTGTCATTAATACAACCGCAAACCTAACGACCCAGTTCAATCTTCAGATTGTGATTCGATTGTCTAATCAAAGTATCTGGCAAGTAGCAGGCATTCAAGAAATGTTTTAAGGAATGAGCAAATGAATTTCACATAGTATTTTCTTTACTGTAATTCTCCTCTTTTCAGGCCTTTATTCCATATACACCACTGATATCTGGGTGTCCAGCTACACTGCAAAGTGGTTGGTTTCCAAATGCGTAGGTGGAAAAACACCAGCTGACAATTGCAAGGACACCACCACTGAGGTTGCAGGAACAGCCCACTTACCAAGGCTGTGTGCTCATACGAGGCCCATGATCACCCTCTAAGGTAAGCAGGGTTACTATCCCCCAAGTTATAGGAGAGAAAATGAGCAGCCCACAAAGTGGGGAGACGTGCCCAAGGTGGCCCAGCCTGTGAGTTGCCCAGCCAAGACTCAGCCGTTGGCCAGTCCATCTCCCACAGCCCCGCTCCGGGCTGCTGCCCAGCTGGAGCCCGTGCACATACATTCGCGTTCAAGCCCATCCTGACCTCATGCTCAATTCTGATGTTACGCACCATCTGCTCTACACTTGCCAGCTGCTGGTCGCCTGACTCAGAGCCAGACCCTGTTGGGGAGGAACTGTAACCTCAGGAGTAGAGCAGGAGACCCAGTTTTATTGTTTCCAGCTTTCAACAATCTATGTTGAGGCTCTGCATCCTTGACACAGCCAGCAGCCCACTGTATCATACAAGGATTAGCAGCCACTTTTTAAAAATTATAGTATAATACACATAACATAAAATTTACCATGTTAACCGTTTTTAAGTGCATGGTTTAGTTTTTGTTTTGAAACTTAGATAAGCAGCTTACATGCCTATTACCTTGAGCAGGCTGACTTCCCATGGCAGAGACTCAATCCCACTTCTAGTTGTGTTACTGAGGAAGAGCAGAGAAACCGTGTCCCACAGAGATGTCAATGTGGCAAAGTCGAGTTCAGGAGGGGCCGGGACTCCCCTGCCTTGTCCAGCATCGGGCTGAGCACAGCAAAAGGCAATACGGTCCCCAGAGGGGGGAGGACAGTTAATGCTGCCTGCGATGCGGCACCTCCTGAGAGCTCATCCCACAAGCCTAAGATGTCACCAACAGGTGGGAGGCGGGGGGACAGGGACAGCCCCTCCATGCCATTCTTCTCAGAGTCCATTCACTTCTCTGTTTTCGTACTTGCAGAGTAACCTCAACTTCTAGTTACTTTTTCTGATAAAGTTTTATTCTGGAATTTATACTGTCTCTCTTTGAGGTTATTATAAAATTAAGGATGAACTGTGAAAATTATAAATTATAATCCATATAAGTCAGAGTGGAGAATAAAGAGTTTCCATAATTGAGAATATACTTTTACCTAGCCCTGTTACCTTACTGTACAAAGAGAGATAAATAAGAGGTGTCCTGTATTGTACGTGGGAAACATGGCCTGAGACGAAACATGGCACGTAAGTGTCACAACATCCAGGCGACACTACAACTTAAGAGAGAATTCTAACAAACTATTAACATATGCTTTATTGGGAAGGTTAGGAACCAGAATCTTTGCTTTAAAATTCAGGAAAGATCTACACAGTCCACAGCACCTGCATATAAATATGAAACAATCCCCCAGTGGCTTTCTTGACATAGGCCTTAGTGAAGGAGCAGAAAGACAAATTGAGAAGCCAGGATCCCCACTCGAGACTGTACCTGCTCGTACTGAAGGCCATAGAGAGCAGTGGTTTGCAAACATTTCTGCTTTATACCCCCATCTTAATTCGTTTGTGCTGCTATAACAAAATACCTGAGACTGGGTCATTTATAAAGAACAGAAATTTGTTTCTCACAGTTCTGGAGGCTGGAAGTCTGAGATAAAGGCACCAGCAGGTGTAGTAGCGAGGGCTGCTCTACTCACACACAGGGACATGCTCTGCTTTTAAGAGTATCATTAAGAGTATAATTTCCTCTCTGTGGAAATAAACAGCTAAAAGAAGAGGTGCTACTGTGTCACTAGCAAATATAGAACTTACTAAATATTTATTCATTGTTATTAAGTGCAATACACGTACAGTCTCCAGTAATCTGGCAGATGTGGATGAAAAAAAATTGTCTTCCCATGTGTCTGAATAAAGGTTTTTGAAAATACAAAACAATTCTGTATCTCTGCTGTGTGTGGCTTTTTTGCAAACTTATAATGCCGGAAGTAAATGTAAATCTTTTTACTTCCTTCTCTTTGAAACCAAGCAAAACGGTAAACAGAGACACAGCCTGAGAAATGGGCCAGTGCGAGGGTCTGTCTCATCTCTGAGAGTGAGAAAATGCAGAGGGCTCATTTCGGAGCAGAACGCTGCTTCCTAGTCTGCTTCTTATAAATCTTTAATACTTGACTTCATGGATACCTGAAATTAGGCCTGGAGCGTTGCCACGAGCCCGCCCTCGCGGCCTTCGATACGTTCACTGATGCCCTCCAGGCTTTGCTCTCAGGGACTCTCGGAGAGAGGCCCTGCCCGACCATGGTTCGGGCATGAAAGACGAGATCACAAACCGAACACGGGCACCTCTCACGACTCACTCTGCAGTGTATCAGAACGTCCCAGTAGTGACCAAAATGCTTTCTGATGTCTTCTTCACCCTCAACGGAGGCATGTTTAAGACAGGAAGGCCAGATTCCAACATCTCAGATTGTTCCTTTGTTTTGTAAAGGGGGAGGAAGTTCATCGTAAAAGGGAGAGTGAGAAAGAACAGCTGTGACTTCCGAAGCACAGCCGCGTGAAGGACGCTGTAATCAAGGATGCAGGCGGATGCTGAGACCACCTTCTCCTTCCTCTCACCGATGAACTGGCGCTCTGGCTCCTGGTGCTCTGCCGCTCAGTCTGAGTCCCCTGCTGTGGGTTCCATGGTGCCCCATCCCGGACGTCTGATCTCGGCAGTGCCCACTTCTAGCTGATGCACTTTTTCGAGGTGCTGTTTCTAATAGCTGCATCTTTGCCAGGTGATCCCAAGAGTGGCTCCGCGAGTCTCCAGCAGCGGGTCTTTCTCCTGAGCACAGCAGCTGAGTGGGAGGGGAAGGCCTCATCCCGGTGGGACCAGAGCCCAAACCAAATGTGGAGCGTCCTCCAAAGAGGGCAGGCTGGTGACGAATGGCAAAGGCTGCGGAGTCTGCTTAGATGGGGACCAACAAGTACCAGCTGAATTTAGCATCGAGGACATCCTCGGTGAAGCATTTGAGAGCACTTACCTGGGAGGAGTGCACAGGAGTCAGGCGACAGCGACCTGGGCCCCTTGGAAAAGCTGCACGGATCTCCAGTCTCATCATTTCCTCTGTACAACTCTGCCCAGCTTCTCCAGATCAAAGCAATACATCATTCCTGACGGCCACATGCAACATTGTTAATTTTTCTTAAAGTAATCATCACAGTTTGCCTTATACTAAAGACAATTTATCTCTCTTCCTGTATTATAAACACTTGCAAGACAGAAAGTAGCATCACTCACACACCCTTTTATTCCCTCACCACGCACACTACGCACCTCGCACACTATGCACACACCTCATGCTATATACACACACCTCACACACACTACACACCTCACACACCACACACTGTATACACACACCACATGCACACCACACCTCACACACCTCACGCTATATACACACACCACATGTACACCACATACCTCACACACAACACACACTACACACCTCACACACTATGCACACACACCTCACACTATATACACATACCACACACACTACACACCTCACACACCACATGCTATATACACACACCACATGCACACCACACACCTCACACACTATACACAATCACATACCTCACACACAACACACACTACACACCTCACACACTATGCACACACATCTCACACTATATACACACACCACACACACTACACACCTCACACACTATACACACACACCATGCACTACATACCTCACACACCTCGCACACTATACACAATCACATACCTCACACAACACACACTACACACCTCACACACACCACACACACTACACACCTCGCACACTATACACACACCACACACCACACACTACACACTACATACCTCACACACCTCGCACATTATATACACACACCACATGCATAGCACACACCTCACACACTATACACAATCACATACCTCATGCACAACACACACTACACACCTCACACACAACACACACACCATACATCACACACACATATATATACACTATATACACACCAAACACACCACACACATATATATACACACTACACATACACATCATACGACACACCACACAACCAGCCACACACATACCACACACACAACACACTGTCAACCTGAAATATAATAATTGACAGGATCAGAATCCAGTTTTAAAGAGTTCATTCAAGCAAAAAGCTAGGAATAGCCGTCCAGGAAAACACAGACTCCAGAGAAAGGGGTCAGTGCTCCTTCCAAGTTAAAAGTTAAGGTCTTCGGCCGGGCACGGTGGCTCATGCCTGTAATCCTAGCACTCTGGGAAGCTGAGGCGGGTGGATCGCTCAACGTCAGGAGTTCGAGACCAGCCTGAGCAAGAGCAAGACCCCATCTCTACTAAAAAATAGAAAGAAATTATCTGGCCAACTAAAATATATATAGAAAAAAAAATTAGCCGGGCATGGTGGCGCATGCCTGTAGTCCCAGCTACTCGGGAGGCTGAGGCAGTAGGATCGCTTAAGCCCAGGAGTTTGAGGTTGCTGTGAGCTAGGCTGAC
>JAQIFY010006712.1:0-10093 GCA_028533085.1 Varecia variegata
TCTTGAATGTTTACATCTCTATCTCTGAATGTTCCCCAATCAGCATAGATTTCAGATTGAATTTCTTGAATCTGACTTTGTGGTAATTTAGTACCAGAAAATGTTATTGACATAATTTATTTATTTTTTAAGTTGGTTTAATTCGTTTTTAATAAACTCGATTTCTTCTTCAGAAAGATTCCCTTTGCAATGTTCTTCGATGCTTTTTCCTTTAGGAATTGAAGCCTGAAAATCTACATAAGAAACTCCCGAATCGAATGGGTTTAAAAATTTGCTTTCTTTTTTTTCTTTTCCTTCTGCCATGACTATCGTTTATTTTCTCTGTTGAACTTTAGTTTCTCGAAGTTACTCATTTCTTCGTACTTTTTAGAAACCTCTTTCGGAGCGTTTTTGATAGCTACAGCTGCTGGAGTTTCTTTGGCCATTTTAGTTAAGTCTGTTTCAGCTTTTACTTTGTCGGCTTCCGACTTTGCTAGTTGTTCTTTTACTGAAGCTAGTTCAGCTTTTAAAGCCTCGTTTTCGGCTTTTAGTTCTTCAACGTCTACACCTTCTGCTTCCGTTGCCACCTCTTCTGAATCCACTGCTTCTTCTACAGCTGGTTCGTCAACCATTTCTTCTGGGGTTTCGGCTTCCTTGTTAGCATCTTCAATCGGTGCTTCTTCTGAATCCTCTTTTTTATCTTCAGCCATTTCAACTTCTGTAGTTTCTACTACAGTTTCCTGTTCGTCAGCTGAGAAAACTTGTTTAATTGCCTCGATTACGGCATCCAATTTACTCATATTTACTTTATTTATTAATTGTTCTTTATGTAAAAGACTAGCCTCGATTGAAAGCCCGTCTATTTTACCGGTTTTTATATAATCGTTCCAAACTGAATCGTTATCTATCTTATGGCCCATCATCCAAGTTCCGTTCGGAACGTCAAAGCCCATTTCTTTTGATTTATCGATTTCTTTATTTTGAACAATCCAAGATTCGAACGGAAAAACTCCTTCGATATTATTATCTGAATGGTCAAGATTCGTTGAAAAGTTACCTTTATTTCTGAAATAATTCTGCTGAAGTTTTTCAATAGTTTCGGCAGTGTAAAAAACATTAGCCGGTTCGCCTTGAATACTATTTCTGAAAATCATTTTATTAGGAATCATTGCCGGAGCATATATGATTCGTTTCTCTTCATTAGAAAAATACATTTTTTCTTCAGAAGAAAACTTCATTAAGGTGGTTTCAATAGCCGGATTTTTTACAAGACTAACTTTAAAAACTCCGATTCCACCGTCTGGATAAATTAATTCATAGGTTTTCATGCTGTAAATATATAAAATTCTTTTTTAATTAAAAACTATTTGCAGAAACTTTTTTTCTATCTAGAGCTTGAGCTGTTGTTACTTCTGTAGAAACTACGAAAGCCTGAACTGGTGGTTGAGCATTTGTATTCGCTGCGATAGTTGTAGCGATGTTGTTTTCTGCACTCGCTTGGAATCCTACTTGCGGAGCAGCTGACGACATAATTGGTGTAGAACTCGGAGCGGAACCACCTCCACCTCCAGCGATAGAAACCGAACCACCCTGTAAAATCTTTTTAGCACTAGCGACGTTTTTTGCTATCGTCGCAGTAGAACCGATTAATGATGCAGCCGTTACCAATGGGCCCACTACTGGAGCAGCTGGTCCAGCTACTGCTGCGGCTTCTTTACCAGCTTGTAATGCCATTGGAATTGCTTTCGATACGGCGACTGCACTATCTGCAGCGATCTGTGTCAATGCTAATCCTTTTCTAATTCCTTCGGTTGCTTTCGATTTTCTTAATCCTAATTGCTCCAACGAATCTACTAGGCTAATCCCATTCTGAGTTATTGAAGCAATCGCATCTTGAATATTCTTTTCATTTTGAATCTTATCTGCGGCGATTTTATCGGCTTTCTCTTTAGCCTCTGCGTCACGCTTTGTAGATTTGTCTGATTCTTCGGCATAATATTCGTCGTTTAATGCGGCGATATTTCTTTTATGTTCCTTTTCGGCTTCTTCTGTAGATAGTCCTGCAGCTTTTAAGGTTTCGATTTTCTTCGCAAACTCTTCATTTTCTTTCTCAACCTTTAATTCGTTTTCGGTTTTTAAAGAATCCTCATTTGCTTTTCGAATGTCCTTTTCTAATTGAACTGCAGCTTCATATTCCTCTCTCGCTTTCTCTGCTTGTTCTCTAATTAATTGTTGTCTTGCCTGATATTCCTCTTCAAGTTTTTTTAATGCCTCTTTCTTTTTAGTTTCGGCATCTGCTGCAGCTTTCTCTCTGTCCTTCTTTCTTTGTTCTGCTGCTTTTTCTGCTTCGTCTTTCGCTAATTTTCTTGCTTCATCTCCACGAGAATATTCGATTGCCGCAAGTTCACGATTCAATCTTTTTGCTAAAGCGGTTTGATTTGCTCCATCCTCTTTTATAGCTTCGCTGTATGCGTTTTTAGCTTCGATTTTCTTTTTAGTAAATTCGTCTAGCTGGTCGCCATGTTCGGCTAGGAATTTTTTATTTAAAGCGATAGACGCATCTGCATTTGCTTTTAATCTATCTAAAGCCCTATCAGCTTCCGAAGTAACTCCGATAAAATCAGTCACCGAATTTACGATGTTCATAATAGTATCGCCAACGGCTGATAGTCCAGGAACTAATCTGAGAACGACTTTTTTAATTTCGTCGAAATTATTTATGATTAATCCTAATGCGACTACTAAAGCCCCGATTCCTGTCCCTATTATTGCAGCTTTTAATCCTTTAAAAGATTTCGAAGTCGTATCAACTCCGGCTCCAAATAATTTCATTACAGATCCCGCAATTACTGTAGAAGCAGTGTTAATATTCTGAACTAAAGTGCTGGATGTAATAGTGGATTTTAATAACTTCCATTGGTCGCCTAATTCCGAAAGGTTTGTAATGGATTCCGAGAAAGCCATCGCAGCTTGAACCTTTAAAAGAGTTTCTTGTGTCTTTTGAGATTGGTCGCCAAATAAAGCCATTCCAGAAACTAGTGCCGTTGTCGCATTAGTTGCTAATTGTGTAGCTGCTCCAAGTGCTTTGAATTTTTGGTCTGGATTAAATTTATCAACCAAATCTTTAGCGAATCCCATTTGGTCTTTTAACTCCGCAACCTTCTTGGCTGCTTCAACGGCTTCTTTTGATGATTCGCCATAAATAGCGGACATCTTCATTAAGTCTTGAGTTGCCTCTCGAATTTGAGTTTTAAAAGATTTATAGCCTTCTTCAGACTTTTGGGTTTGTGTATCGTTTTGCTTTTGTGCTTCGGTAACGTCTTCAGTTGCGCCAACCAAAACATTAACTTCCTTCGCCGTTTCATTTGCGTTGGTCTGATAATTTAATACAATTTTTTGCTCTATGTTATTACTTTCTTCAGCCATTTTAGAAGTTTAATAGTGTTAATTTCGTTTTGCCCGTTGTTATATCAATCGTTGCGTCTAATATCGTGAATAAATTTTCTCCAACTATAATATCATTTTGTAATCGAAAGCCCGTTGGAGTTTCGCCTTGCCCTTGAAAACTAGTTGCGTCATTTAAATAGATTTCGCTGGCTGGTAAAGTTAAAGAATATTCCTGAGACAATACGTTTGGGTTTAATAATCTTGTAATTTGGTTTTTATAATAATTCTCATAAAGCGATTTCGTATAATTAACGAGATTGTTGTCCGTTAATATCGAGAATCCTAAAGAGTTTGAATCTTTATTCCAGGGAAGCACTTTCATGTAGCTAGTTAATTCCGAAACTATCAGCACTCCAGATCCCGTATTGTTTTGAACTCCTATCGAATCCGTCAATATTGAGTTCCCGTTATTGTAGAAAATAGTTAGTTCGCCATAATTCGCTTTGTATCGAACCTCACCCGTTTCTAATATCTCTGGCGCATCGTTTCCAAAACCATAATAAGTAATCGTGTCATATGAACCAGCTAATAATACTGGGACCATTAAAGTAAATGTTGTCTCAACTTTAAATTCGACAGGGTTTGCTGGTTTTACTAAAGGATATAAAACTTGTCCGTATTCCGTACCTATGTAAGAAAGAAAATCAATGTTAGATTTATATTTCGAAGTCGCATGCTTGAAATTATAGTAATTGTAGTCAGTCGAATTCGATTTTTTAAACTCCGAAATATTAACGAAAGGCGTGTAGTCTAATGTTGATTTCGAATATGCTTTTTTCTTCGTCTGAATATCCTCAGGTGTAAGCCAGTAAAGATTCTCATCGTTCGGCGAAGTATCGAAAACCGAAATGTTAAACATCTTAAAATAAGAAGTTAAGAAATCGGCAACTTTTATTTTGGGTAACGACCTAAATAAATCGATTTTAGTTCCAGCAACATCGGAAGCATTATCGTTTATATTCGAAATCGCTGTGTATCTTGCGTGACTCGTTTTATTAAAAGCCCCAAATTTTCCATCTCGATAGTAAAAACTATTCTGAACGTAACAATTTCCAAACGTTGTCGGTTGATTAAACTGAACGTACACGTAAAATTCTAATTGATTAGATATGAAAAGCGTGTCGGCCAATTGAATAGTACAATCGAATTTATTATCAACCAACTCTACTTGCTTCGAAATAAGAATCTCAGAAGTTGATTTTCTAACAATACGAACGTTTACACTAGGTGTATCAGTTGAGCCTGTTATCAGCACGTTTTCGAATCTTACAGTAAAGTCACAGAACTTGTCCCATTCGTTTTGATTCTGTTGTTTTATAATCTTGAAACTTTCGTCGGTCAGATCTATACTCGATGCGTATTTTCTAGGATTCGGAACGTGATATTCGTTTAAAGTGTCCGAAGCTACTAAAGGCGCAAATTGTTTCTTCATATTCAATTTTACTTCTTTAGGCGAAAAGAAAGTTTCAGAGTTACACCAAACGAAAAGGTCTTTATATTCTGGCCTTTCGTCTAAAGGACAAATCACTTGTAGTTCAAATTTCTTTTTTATCAATTCTATAATTGAACTGAAACTAATTGCTGGGCGAAGTTCCGTCGATTTCACTACATTATTTCCCGTCGGGGAATTAGTAGAAACATAAGCAACGTTATCCTTCAACGCACTTCCTGGCATACCAACGGACCAAACTCGCTCACTAGAAATTAGCGGAATGAAATAAGAAACGTTCACCCCATCGATATTCTTATTTGCCGAACCTTTTAAAAGTGAGAATACTTCGGAAGGAATCCAATTTATCTCGGCTAATTCAGTCGTCAAATTATTTATTGTCAAATCTCCAATTCTATCCTTTAGGTTAGTCATCGAAGTTGCGAAGTTACCAGTAAAATCGGTTGGAGTATTATTCTTGTATTTTAAATCCGAAAGTAAAATAAAACCAGTAAGGTTCAAAACCCCGTCGTTGTATATTTTACATGGAAATTTATTTTCGGTATTTATCTTGATTACTTCCGTATCTCCAAAGAATCCGAAAGCTGCTCTGTTTTTAGGTGTAGCAGGAAACGTGAAACTCATTGAGTATGGCGAGAAAATCTTGCTAATGTCTTGTAAATCCTTTTGAGTATATTTCATCGAAATACTCTCATCTTTATGAAGGTCTAATTTAGTATAATTTAATCCGTCATTTGAAACAAATACTTCCGTAATCATTAGCGAATGTTGTTTATTTTGTTATTAGTTTCTTCGAACTTAATATTGTAATCGATTGCGTTTCTATCGTTCAGCCTAGTCTTTCTTGTAAAATCCGAATCTGTAATTATTACAGGGATCTGATAATGAGTTTTATAAAGTCCTAGATATTCGTTTGAAACAGTATCCGAATCAACAGTCACGTTCGTATCGTCAGCCGTAATGTATGTACTATCCACTGTAATTCCTAGAGTTGGAGTAGTATGAACATCTCCTGCAAATTTAATCAAATAAACCTTTCGTGAGTAAATTAATTGCTCTACAATCGAAACCATATCTTCAGTAAGTGAGCCAGTATTTACGATATATTGCTGAGTTACTTCTAAATTGTCTTTTAATTTTGAGTGAGTATAGCTATTATCGACCATTAACGGGTCACGAAATACTCTATTTGAAGTGTCCGAATCGATTTTGTCAGAGATTGTTACTTTACCATTCGGAGTAAACATTTCCCAAAGCCCTAATTTATTAAGAAATACAATCAAATACGGGTCACGTGCGCATCTAGTCCAAGCCGAAGGCGGTGTAACGTCTAAAACATTTATCATATTTGCCGTTGTAGCTTCCGAAACAGTCCTAGTTAGATTAAAACTCTGACTAATATAGTTGTGAACTTTAGGATTGTACCATCTATTTGCTGGGTTCGGTGCTATTCCGTACGTGTAAATAGAATTTTGCTCATAGTTCCAGATATATCCTAGAGTTGCGAAAGAGGTCGTGTAGTTTCTTCTAACAGTTCCAGCTGTAGAAGTAACATCTGCGACTATTTGCCAAAATACTCCTTGCCCTGTGATAGCTGGATTTGATAATTGATTATAAGCGAAAGTTGGTTGGTTAGTATTTACAGCGTTTGTAGGTGTAATTAGAAACGACCTAATCAAATCGGCTACTTGAAAATTGATATAATTATCATCGGCACTAACTTTATCCTTCTTTAAAGTGAAGTTTGGTTTTCCGAGTTCTTTATCTTGGTCGCCGTTCCAAACCCATAAATAAACTATAACAGATTGAATAGTGTTATCTTTAGCCTCGTTTTGAATTCTTAAATGAATAGGCGAATTACAGAAAGTGATTTGGCTTTCGGTATTTATTATCGTTCTACTTTCTACTGGTAAACTGTTCATTGAGTTGGTCGTTTATTTCTTTTACAATTATTTTCGTCGTCGCAATTGCGTTTTCTTTTACGGCTATTAACAGAGCGTTTTTATCTCCACTATTAATTCCTTTCGGATAGTTATATTTCCCGTAATACACTTGGGCCATCGTTAATTTCGTGTCAGGCTTTACCATGTAGTTAATCGAGTTCTGGAGTTGCCCAGTATCAAATCGTGATGTTTCTCTCGCTTCTTCATAAATCTTTTCGCCGAGAATATTCAACTGCTTTTTAATTATCTTGTCAGCATCGATTTGCTCTTTAGTCCTCCGCTTCGCCATCTTTTCTTTTCTTTTGTGCTAGACTAATCAAAGCCTTTATTCTATTCGTTGCCGTTCTTTTAACTGCTGATAAAACTCTGCTTTGAGTTGCCCTTCCTTGTCTAGTTTTTCCAACCTCGTAAGTGTCTCCGCCAAAGTTAGTATAAATTATTTTCCAAGCTACTCCATATGGTATTAATTTTCTAGCTATTTTTTCCAGCTCCGAGTTGTCTCCGAATTGTCCATAAAACAACTCTCTGAATATTACTACGTCACGAACGTATGTATATGAAATAGAACGCTTCAAGGCTCCAGTATCAACGTGTGCTGTTCCTTTCGCCCTTCTTACTACTTCCTGGGCAATCGCTCTTATTTCAACTTCACTTAACAACTAGTGCCAGAGTTTGGAATTGATAAATCTACAGTGAACTGAACCCCATCAAGATTCTCTCTCGAAAACTCTTTCAAGAAATCTAGTTTCGAAATAGTATTTAATTCGATATTCAGATTGTTGTTCTGTCTATCTAAAACGTTTATGAATCTCTCGGCAATCGAATGAGTTTCATTTACATTATCGATGTAGTTCGTGTCGTCTAATAATTTAGAATCGGTTTTCACTGGCCTTTTATCTCTCTGCTGTACGATACTAATCTCAAACGACACTATCACTACATCACTTTGTATCGTGCTAGAAAGCATGTCGATATTTACTAATGGATAAACGTTTTCTTTATTCGCATCCATTTGAATTGTCGGAACAATAGAAATTGTATTGACTAAATTATTTTTGTCAAATTCCGAGATAATCCAATTATTTAAAATACTAATTTCGTTCATTATTTCATTTTTTCAATTGTTCGCTTTCTTAAAAGGTATTCGCCTTGAAATAGGAATCGGTGCAGATCCCAGTTAATTACTTCATCGAATTTCGTGAAGTCGCCTTGAGTTAATAAGTAAATTATTTCGATGTAACCTCCATAATGCTCGTTAAACTCTTGTCTTGAAACGCTTCCGTTTGTAACCTCTCCGCCTACTGCCGTCATAGGTGGATTATAAATCCATTCATACTGCGCCTTTATCTCGGCAGCGCATTCGTGAAAAGTGATAAAACGTATTCAACCTCAGCTAAAGATACGTTGTTATAATTTATCTTTTGCCAAAAGTATTTCGGTCTTGTAACTAATTTTAAGAAGTCAATCACATCGCCGTCTTTTACTAGAGTATCAGCATCGATAAATTTAACTGCTTTCTTGAAATCCATATCTACAATAAATCTCAATCTTGGTTTGTCTTTAGATTCTAGGGCTTTCGAAAATCCTTCGATGTCCGCCGTCTTAAAATACTTCACCACATTAGTAGCTACATAAACCAAATCCGTTTCCATTCCTTCTATCGCTTCCGTAAAAGCTATGAAGTCCAAATATTTAATATCGTTTTTACTTCTGTATTTCATAATTTCTATTTCTGATATTCGAAAATTACTCTTAATTTATTCAGGTCTAGGATTTCTTCACCGAATAATTCCTTGAAAGTTTCTTCTGATTCTAGTTCTTCTGCTTCGATAGTTCTGAACTCTTTACTTAAGAACGGAAAAAATCGTTTTAAATGTTCTTTCTTATGAGTTTTGCCTAGTTCCTTCATCGGAACAAATTTTTTTTGTTTCGCCATAGCTATAAAATTTGTGCAATATTTTCGTTTATAAGATGCGTAAAAGCATAACCCCAAGCGTCAATTGCGTGATTATTATCATCGAAAGGTTGGTCTTGGTTTTTATCCGACCATCGATAATTATTCATTTCATTTTGTAAATTTAAACTATTTTTATCAATAATTATCTCATAATCTAGTGCTAAATTAATTCTGTCTTTAATTTTAGGCTTTTTACAAGCCTTAATATTCAGACCTTTATTGTATAAATCCTTGATAAACATAGCTGCGGCACTATCGCACCAGATCCTAGTAAAGCCAACCTCATCTTTAATTACGTTGTAAATTTGAGTTGCCGTTTGATTCGTTTTATAGAAAATTTCTTTTAAATAGATTTTCTTTTCGTTTTTATCCACGAAAACTTTTACTAAAGCAGTCGGGTGAGTAAATCCTTGGTCTAATCCGTAAACGGCTCCATATTCGCTTTCGTAAAATTCTCCAATACTATAATCGAATATCACTCCCTCTGCCGAATCTCTAAAGCCACCAAGCACTGTATGCTTGTATTCCTTGTATTCACGAATCATTTTTTTAGGCAGAAATGGTCTTTCGTCTTGCGGGGTTTCGAGATACTTCTCATAAACCAATCGCAGTCTTTCGTACTCTAACCAGTTATGCGGTGCCATATTATCCTGGCCATTATCTAGGTAGGTCGTATGAATGTAGAGAACATTATCGATAATGCCGTTGAATCCTTCGGGTACTCCTTGATAAAATTCATTATATATCCAGTGTTTTTTTGTAGGTGGGTTGAAGCATAGAATCGAAAGACATTGAACGTCGGTGGCTCTCATCGAACGCTTTATTTTAATCCATTCGTCATAGCTTGTAAGTTCCTCAGCCTCATCGGTTATGAATATCGAATAATTTTCAAGCGATTTTAATTTTGCGGTCTGGGTTCCTACCGAAGTTTTTTGCCCAGTTATCGAAATCTTACCAACCGAATCCCGAACGGTGTAGTTGTTATTTGCGAATTGAAAGAAACTATCTATTCCGAGTAATTTCAAACGATTATCCAAGGCTGCTGTAATCGAGTTGTCTGTGGAAGACATTGTCTGTCTAGTAAAAAGCACCCTATGATTAAACTGCGCTGCTCCTAGCCCAACAAAACAGCCTAGAGAAAACGACTTTCCAGAATCACGACCACCAGACATGAGAACTGTATCGACTTTTTTTAATGCTTCTACATCTTCAGTCAATAGATTAAATAGATTCTCATATTTATCGGAAAATTTAACCTCTTCCATAATGTTCCATACATCTGTAAAAATTATGCTCCGAATCAATCCAAATAGATTT
>JAQIFY010006713.1:0-10093 GCA_028533085.1 Varecia variegata
GTGGTGGTTAAAAAAGGTTTGAGCAAAATAATAGTTTGTAATTTATAATTCTATGTAAATAAAAGGTTATCACAAAAAAAAATTCAATTAATTTAGAAGAAGTGTCTTTAGCCCTTACAGTCCCCTTTATACAATGGGACTTCACCTGTTCCCACCAGTTAAAATAGTTAATACCATTTAATATAAATTAAAACATGACATTTAATGTTAGAATCCAGTTATACAATGCCTATTTCGATAAAGGTTGATAATCTCCATTGTTTCCTCACATGAACCACCCGATCTGGACTGTTCTTAAACCTGGAAAGAATAAATGGTACTTCATGGTGTATCGGTTCCTATACTTGTGACTACAGAAATAAATAACTCCAAAAAGCAACTGATAAATGCTTTGCACTCATAGATTAGACTACTATGTTCTGGTCATGGTCTATTTCAATAGACTTTCAAGTGTAGTTTGCTTGAAACTACATCACCTTTATTTGGTGATGTGTGAAATATAACAGCCTTGTGATCACACACAATATTTGCAAGCAAGATCTTAACCACATTTAACTTTCTCTAAGAACACAGATACATCATTACAGCAATGACATCCTTCTGTGAATAGATTCATTTGGCATATACAGTTAGGGCATACAAATATTCACAAAAAAGCTCTAAAATATGGACCACTGTCACTTATAAAGTACAACCTCAGCAAAATTTCTGGTCACTACTTAGTCAGTTGAGGGGCACTTCACCCCTGATGTTGTCAAGATACAGCTATTGCATCTCTCAGCACTCACAATGTTAAGATGAGCTCAACATTTTTTTAGTCCTGCACGGAAGCCAGGCCTGCTCTCTCCAAAAATCCTCATTATATAAGTAATAAACCTTCCATGTTCTCTTGAGTGTGTGTGTGTGTGTTTATATAAATTATGATTTATGAATGAATGCATTTATAATGAACATAAATTCAGAAGAGTAACTATGTGACCAGTGGGAATTGCATATTATAAAAAAAGGGAATATAGAAGGCATTCAAGGGATTGGAAATATATTTCTTAAGCCACGTGGTTGTTATTTTGGTAACCATGACTTTTCCTTAAAATTTCTCATTGATGTCAATGTTTGTATTTAACTGTGGAATACAAAATAGGATGATATAATCAATATTCTAGTTATAGAAAAAATAAAAATGAAAAACTCAGTTTGAAGCAAAGGCAAATTTAAGATATTTTAAAGAAAATCTAAAATATTTAAGTAGCAGTTTTTCATAAAAATTAAGTCTCCACAGCAATACAAATAATATATAATAAAAAATTGTCATTGTTGTGTAGAGGACATTTCGGACCATATGTGGCCCCGACCTGGGAAACCTCCCTAGGAACGTCTCCTTGTTGTTTTTTTCCAAAAACATGCCTGTGGGCTTGCACGCCAGCCAGGGCGCCCTGACCCTGCAAACAGGAGGGGCTAGAGAGTTCAGAATGCAAACAACTGCTCTCTGGAGACAAAACAACAAGGAGTAGGACGTGCTGAATAGGGTCAGTGTGGGAACAGAGAAATTGCGGTGGGACAGTTGCCAAACAGGCTGTGTTAAAAATAAAGACGCTGCAGCAGGAGGACACTGCAGTCTTGTACCGTCTTTGTGTGTGTGTGTGTGTGTGTGTGTGTGTGTCTCTTTCTCTCTGTGTTCATTCCTACTTCCTGCATAACGGGCCACGGCATTGTTGTATTTCAAATTATTACTCATCCAATTATCTCATGATTATACCAATTTGAGCACCAAAAAATTCAAAAATTAAGGCAAACAAAAATATTTTCATATGCTCAGAAGAAAAAATTCCATCAAACATTAATGGCCTGAATTTCAATGTGATTAATGCAGATTATAATTTTCATATATTACAAAATTATGGTTGAATGCCACTAACATATTATGTGTTTAATATCTTCAAAAATTGGATTTAAAGTCAGAGGTCATAGGTAATATCCCTGCTCTGTTAAATAATATCTATGAATCTCTGTTTTCCTACCCATAAAACAAGGATAATAAAACTTTTGCTTATATTAATAACTTTGACTCAAATTATACAAAAGCAATTCATGGAGCCAAAACAATTGTACCCCCATAATATTCTGAAAGAAAAAAGGATGGATAAATAAATAAATAAATAAAGCAAGAGAGAGATCCTTCTTCATCTTTTTCCACCCTGCCAGTTTACAGCAAAAAGATGCCTATCTAGGAAATAGTCCCTCACTAGACACCAAATCTGCCGGTGCCTAGATCTTGGAATTCCCAGCCTCCAGAACTATCAGAAATAAATTTCTATTGTTTATAAACACATACACACAAAAAACAAACAAACAAACACACACCTTTGCAAAAGGGTTGCTATAAGGAATAAAAGAGGTAATAAAAGTTAACATGACTTCCACCAGGTCTGATTTCCATAAGGCATGCAATAAATTTTTGGCATAATTTAAGAATCCTCTTAAAATAAGAAAATATTTTTAAAATGTATATGTACTTCAATTCTCACCAGTGAAACAATACAGAAATGTTTCCTGTCTCTCAAACACTGGCATGAATTCAGACTATTAATTAAGCAGCCATGGAGGCTAATCAGAAGGGGCAGCATGATGAGTTTGGTCAGCACATTCTCAGGGACCAATAAAATCAGAATGACAAATTTATTCACAGTTCTCAGGGACAGAAATTTATTGACAGAAGTAGGGGAGTGACAAACAACTGTCTCCTAGTTCTGAGAAAATTACTAACTCAAGTTACCATACTACCGTTATTTAAGACAGAACTCATGTCAGCCCTCCTGGTACCCAGACTTTTCCAATGTCATTGCTGACTCATGTTTGAATACACTACCCTTACTCTTAAATATTATTTTTTGTATATTTCCATGTCCATTTGTATCTTATGGATGATCTCTATATAAAGACCAAGATGTGAAGTAGAAAGGAATGAAAATTTTAAGTCAAGGGAGGGCAGAGGTCACATCCAGTGAAGACACTCAAGGAGGAATGCCAGGTGGTCAGACAGAAGGAGGCATGAGCATCAAGCCCCGGTGAGCAACAGCAGCAGCACTGAGCAGTCAGCACTGAAGTGAAAGTTCTTCTAGGCTGAGTGACCCTGCTATGTGTACATGTTAAACTGTACATGTCATCTGTACATGTTAAACTGAACTCCAACAATTTTTGAAGCCCCGTGGGAAATTCTTCCATTCATTAAGACCGGTAGGGGTGCTCCCTGATACTGTACTTTATTTCTAATCCTCAGCTCTATCCTAGCGTAGGGAATATGGGCATGACTAGAGACAGAAGGGATGTTGTTTGTAGCTTTCATTTGCAACTTTGCTTTTATTCTCTAAGGCCTAACCTAAAACATTTCTTTACAAATTCTATCTCAGCAGTGTATCCACAATTCCCAAATAGGCTTTCAAAAATATATTAAAGGAATAATATTATTTGGAAGGTTCTACAGGGAAAATAATTGAATACAGATTAATCTCCAACAGAAAAAAAAAAAAAAAACTATGGGTATTATGGAAACTCCTTTATTATATCTATCAATTGGTCAATTTATATTATCTATCTTTTACTTGGATGATGCTAACCATACTGTTTATTTTTCAGTATTACTAGTGAATAGAAAAAAGAGAGACTCTACTTATCTAGAATAATCTATGAAAATTAACTACAGATAAAAGTACATTAATAGTAAATGTTTTAAGTCATAAAGAACTAATAAATTGCCTTTCCTTTACAAAGTGGCTAATATCATGGGACCAGGCAATGAAACTTCCTTGGAGAATTTGTTAAGATTCTTACAAATTCTTTCAGTGCAGTTCTCAGTGTTATGAGAGATATTATTAATAAACTGGATATAAAAAGGAACACTCAGCCTAATTCATCTAAAAATGATAGTGTTACTTATGTTAATATATACATTTCAGTGTCTTCTTTTTGTGTAAAAAAATAGTATTTTTCCCAGTGGAAAATAAAAATGTTATTAAATCCTAAAGTTGGCCTCTGGAAAATTGGCTATTGAATATTATTAATTTTTGTATAAAAAGCTATTTTAAAATGTTTTATCTATGACTAGTACTATAATTCACACATTTCAATAAAGTTATATGTAATTCAATATATTCATACTTATAATCATTGTTTTAAATATCTATAATTGATAATAGTAAAAGAAATATTGATGATTATTTCTGATCTTGATATATAGTTTATTAGGTACATAATATTTATTCCCTATATTAACATATAAATAATCATAATTTGAAGACTTTAATTTTTTTTTCAAAAGTATACAATTTAGCAGAAAAAAATCCAGATTTTTGGATGATCTCATTGGACCAAAATCAGGGTTTCTGGAACTGATAAGTAGTAAAATTAGAGCCTCTGGGCATACCTTATTCTGGCAAATGTCTTCTCTCTGCTCATAACTAGTGAATTGACTCAGGCCACAGAAAAGAGAACATTTAAAGTAACAAGAGGAATGGAAGAGTGCCAAATTGGTTCTAAAATTACTGATCATAATAAATAAAATCTGTCATCATTATCTGCGACAAAGAGCTGGAAGTCATGCACATCCTCCATATTCCCTCACTTAGCATAGTGTTTCTGTTCATGTTCAGTCTTAAGTGTGCTTATGTACGATAGGTCATAAAAATATGATTATTTATTCATGCTATGCTAATGAAATATGAACACATATTTTAAAGAAAAATTGGCAGAAAAGCATTAGCTGAAATGCCTTGGTAAATATGTTTCTGCTCTGTCTTTGGGAATTACATGTGCGAGGCTTGTTTCTTTTGTCCTCCACATTTCTTTATTATTGGCCATTTCATGACATTTTCAAAATAGTTTACCAACTAGAAAAGACCTGCTCTGCCCTTTAGGAGACAACACAGAGAAATGTGTGCATTTTCAAGGCTGAACAAATGGTTTGAAATTAATAGAATTTATTCTAAAAGAAGTCAATAGATTATAAACCACAGAAGTTAATCTAATCGATTCTGGGAGTTTGTTGTTACTGAGACTACTAATGCACCATTCTGCCTCACCCTTATCCTCCCCACTCAATAATACTTTTTCCTAGGATATATAGTTTAATATCCATATGCTTAAAATGCATGCTTTAAATACAAATGTCTTGTGTAATCTGCTATTTGTGTGGCACTGATGAAAGATGCTATCTGTGTTTCAAACAGTCAGAACTTATGACATTCCCCTCCACTGTACACAATTTTGTTTTTTAGATGTAGTAAAAACATTTAACTTAAGATATATCCTCTTAAGAAATTTGTAGCGACTAAGTATGATATTGTTAACCTAGGTAGTGAGTTGTACAGCAGATCTCTAGTATTACACATCTTGCATAACTGAAAATTAATACTTGTTGATTAGTAACTTTCCATTTTCCCTCCCTCCAGCCCTGGGCAAACATCATTCTACTTTCTTTTTCTATGAGTTGACTATTTTGGATGCCCCATATAAGCTAAATCTTACAGTATTTGGCCTTCTGTGACTAAATTAATTAATTTAGCATAATGTCCTCTGGGTTCTTCCATGTTGTCACATATGGCAGGATTTCCTTTTCATGGCTGAATAATATTCTACTGTATACACTTACCACATTTTCTTTATCTAATCATCCATTGATTGATGATTAGGTTGTTTCCACATCTTGTCTACTAAGAATAATGCTGCAATAAACCTGGTAGTGTAGATATATCATCCAGATCCTAATTTCAATTTTTTGTATGTATATCCAAGCTGTACAAAAGCAATCCATGTGAACAAAACATTTGTACCCCTGTAATATTCTGAAATTAATAAAAATAAATTTCAGTCATAAAGGTATAAAATTATTTAGAAAATATTCAGTGCTTGACTTATACTTTTTTTTTTTTTCTCTCCACATACTTTAAAATTGAATTTGTTTGTCTGGCCTATACCTGCTAACTTAGTAGAAACAAATAGTAGATTTGTATTTTTTTCAAATCTAGAAATGTTTTAACCAATATTTTAAAGAAATGTTTATTGGTTAAATTGTTTTTAAATGTATGTTTATTAGCCATAGTCTCAAATGTATGTATTCTTGGATTTATATAGATTTATGCTTTTATTCCATTTCTTAAGAAAAAATATGACTAATTATTTACTGGTATGTAAATAACTTTCTTTTCTTCCAGTTGACTTTAGAAATATCTTAACCTTGTACAATCTTTTACTATTCATCTAGTTACTTTTCACATAAATCATCTAGTCATTCAATGATTGTTTCTTATAAAAACAAGCCATTGTTAAATCTATACTATATATCAGATACTTTGTTTAAATTATTGTCAAATTTATTATAAATATAAGTAGACAAAGTATTATTGTTCCACTTTTTAGATGAACTGAGACTCAGAAAAATTGAGATATTCAAAACAACTTACAGATAACTTACCAGATTCAGAATATATGTAGAATACTAATACTTAACATGACAGCATGGTTTAATGTAATTCTATTACATTAGAAAGAATAGTTTTTCTTGTTGTGACAGGAAACATTTGTTTTAACATCATTAACTTTATTAAAATTCTTAATAGATTGTGTGTTATATCATTGGCTTACCCACAGTGAAAACCAAACAATTTGGAGCTCTGATAATTCTTAATTTAAATTTAAGAATCAAGAAGAATCTTAATTAAAATAGAATCAAGATGATATTACCTAACTGTGGACTTAAATGCAGGCAAAATATGCGATTTGATTAAAGCTTTTTTAAAAAGTTTATTTTAAAAGTTTTTGAAAACTAACAACTATATACCCAATAAGGATGTATGTGTACATGGTGTCTAAAAACCATACGTAAGAATGTACATAACAGCATTATTCTTAATAGTCAGTAAGCAGAAATATTCAAATACAAAAATCTTGCTGGTGATTCTGTCTGGATATTTTCTATTTACCTGTTTCCAATTGAGTAAATTGCCTACTAAGATGAATCTAGCCTACTATGAAACTCATCTATTGAGTTTTTAATTTCATATATTTTATTATTTAAACTGCCATTATTGTTTTTGATTTTTTAAGTAGCTTTCAACTCTCTGATAAAATCTCCATGTTTTATTTATTTTAGACTTTCTGCTCTTTTACATATTCATATATATGTATTACAAGTTGAGTATACCTTATCCAAAATGCTTGGGAATAGAAGTATTTTGCATTTCATTTTTTTTTATTTTATCAGTTGAACATCTCAAATCTAAAAATATGACAACTGAAATGCTTCAAAGAGCATTTCCTTTGAGTGTCATGTAAGCATTCAAAAAATTTTCATATTTTGGAGCATTTCAGATTCAGAATTTTAGGCTTAGGATTTGAACTTCCATATTTTAAATATATGTCACATACTACAAATATTTCAAAGATCTTATCAGATAACTCCTATATTTGATCACCTGACAGTTGGTTTTCAATTATATATATTTTTTCTCTGTATGACTGATTATTTTAGGCTGTGTTAGATATTCTACAAAAAAGCACAGGAAGAATCTGTGTGATATTTTCCTTTAGAGAAGATGTTGGGGGACATCTTCTTTAGTTTCATGGATGCATAAATGGAGACAAATTGTGCCCGCAAGTTGTATATAATGAATTTTTCCTAGAAATTTGAAGGACCCTGATTTAAGTAATTTAGATAAGATCATAGACTTTTGAAATGATGCAATTTAAATGAGATTTTGAACTTTCAACTAACGTAATAGGATGAGGCTTGGGTTTTGATTTTTGAAGGGAGGTAATAGGATGGGGATTTGGAGGTTGGCAAATGTATTTTGCACTTGTGAGGGACATGAATCAATTGCAGCCAAACTGTGGACTATGTTAGGCAGAATTCCAAGATGCTCCCAAGATCGCAAGCCTCTGATGTACATGCCTTGCATAATCCTTGGGGCTATGAATATCATGGATTTTGCTTTCATTTATTAGGTTATGTTTTACGGCACAATTGACCTTAAAATAGGGAGACTATTAAATGAGCCAGACATAATTACATAAGATCTTTAAAAACAAAGTATTTTATCAGGCTGATTGATGACTAGAAAGATTCAAAGCATGAAAAGGACTAGACATGTCATTGCTGGCTTGAAGGTGGAGTGGGCTACCTGTCAAAGAATGTGACCTCTAGAGGTTGAGAGTGGCCTCTGGTGGACAGCCAGTAAAAAAAAAAAACTGGAATCTTGGTTCTACAAATGCAAGGGACGGAATTCTGCCAACAAGAATGAGCCTCCAGACAAGCCAGGCAGACACCATAACTTCAAGTTTTTGACAACTTGAGCAGAGAACTCCATTGTGTCATCTCACACTTCTGTTCCATAGAACTGTGACATAAGAAATGGGTGGGTTTTTTTCTGTTTGTTTGTTTGAGACAGAGTCTTGCTCTGTCACCCTGACTAGAGTACAGTGGTGTCATCATAGCTCATTGCAACCTCAAATTCCTGGGCTCAAGTGATCCTCCTGCCTCAGCCTTCCAAGTAGCTGGGACTACAGACGTGGGCTACCACACCCAGGTATTTTTTTTCTAACTTTAGTAGAGACGGTGTCTCACTCTTGCCCTCTTGCTCAGGCTAGTCTTGAACTCCTGACCTCAAGCAATCCTCCTGCCTTGGCCTCCCAGAGTGACAGGTAACAGGTGTGAGCCACTGCTCCTGGCCCCATGGGTGTTGTTTTAAGCTAATAAATGTGTGGTAATTTGTTATGCAGTGATAGAAAATTAGCACAGAGGATTTACACTCACCTTTAGTAAACTGAAAAAGAGGGACCCGATTGCTTAAAATCAATTGAGAGATGCAGCAGAATAACAGCTAGTTTGTAGTTTGTCAGTACTCTCCCAGGACACAGTCCTCCAGGGATTCCAAACAAGAGTTTGAAGGGTTTGCCAAGACGTCTCTCCTCCACAGTTGCAAATTCTAATCTGTATCTTCCCAGTAGCATTCAACTGCCCAAAACTCCACACTGCTTGGTAATGAGCCCTGTGGAGGCTCAGAATTCAGAAAATGTCTTAAGGGGCACTGGCAGAACTTTGGTGTCAGTTTCTTACTATTCCCTTAATGTCTTAAGCCTCAATCTCTTATTCTGGGGCCAGAATTATCAATGCCCTTAAGGAAAATGCAGGTGAAATATATTATCTCACTGCCCCATGTGGTTTGCCTTTTATTTGA
This sequence comes from Varecia variegata, assembly GCA_028533085.1. Taxonomy (NCBI): domain Eukaryota; kingdom Metazoa; phylum Chordata; class Mammalia; order Primates; family Lemuridae; genus Varecia; species Varecia variegata. The sequence goes on from JAQIFY010006713.1 coordinate 9,228, forward strand.
ATTTACCTCTTCAAGTCTTCTTTGCCTCAGCAGCTCTCAGTTGTTTTAATATAGAATAATGTTTGTGTTTTTATCTCTTTTGCATAGTGCTTTCAGCAGAAGCATTTATTGTTCTATCACAAGCTACTACATCATAAATATATAATATTTTATGGTAAGATATATTGATTTAATAAAAATATCACAGCATTACTTTATATAATAAGAAGAGATTACTCATTAAGTCAATAGGCACATTGTAAATGACTAATTATGTCTGAAAGGGCCTAATACACTTAATGTGCAATTCTTAAAAATTATTCTCTGCTCCTAACAAGGGACATTCCTAATAAGGAATTTTAAGGGTGCTGTTTTGCAATTGAACTAAGAATTTTCAGCCTATTTTCATAGAATCATAAATATGAATTCTGGAGAAGAATTTCAACACCTCTAATTCTTGGTCACTTGGCAACAGAACTGTGACTCAGGCCCTTTGGAAAGATAGCCTACTATGGACTATATTTGGGATTCTTTCTTTTTCTTCCTTCTAATGATATTTTTGTTTTTAAAAGAAAATCCCCTAGATCAAATACTATTAAAAGTCCATTATAGTGAAGAATGTATTTACATTCATCATTTTCATTGACAAACATCTGGATGTCGTTTTTTTTTTTTTTTTTTTTTTTTTTTGGTCAAAGGTTTATGAAGATATTTTGCTTTTAATCTCCTTTTATTTATTTATTTATTTATTTATTTATTTATTATAGCTTATTATGGGGGTACAACAGTTCTGGTTACATATATTGCCCATGCCCCTCCCAACCCCCTGAGTCTGAGCTTCAAGAGTGTCCATTCCCCAGATAGTGCACATCGCACTCATCATGTAG
>JAQIFY010006714.1:0-10092 GCA_028533085.1 Varecia variegata
CATTCATTCATTCATTCATTCATTCATCAAATGTTAAACGTATATTCTGTAGCACCTGCTTCTCTCAGCAGGGTTGTATTGGTGAACATGGCAGTATTGTGCACAAATGGTTACATTGGTGCTGGGGAATATGGGGGGGCATGCAAGAATGTGGCAGGATACCTCTAGTAACATGGAGTCCAGAGAATGCTCCCAAGGGAATGTCATTTGAATAAAGCATTGAGCCTTTCCAGAAGAGGGAACATGGTGTATAAAGACTTGGAAGCAGGAGACAAGACTCCCTATTTGAAGAAGTAAAAGCAGGTTCAGTAGGGCAGGAATGGGGTTACAAAAGCACATTTCCATTCCACATAGTTGTCCTGGCTGCGGAGTGGACGGTCCTCATGGGAGGAGGGGAGGCTGTTACAATAGCGAAGCCAGCACATGGTGATGGGAGAGAAGTGGGCAGAGCGGGCAGCTGGAATCAGCAGGGTGTGGCAGTTCGTTGACTGAGGGAGTTGAAGGAGGAAGAGCTCTCAGAGTCCCTCTTGGTTTTTCAGCAACCGGGAACATTGGGAGAGGAGCAGGTTTCACCTCTCATTAAATCAAATAAAAATTGGAGCTAAAGTATTTTTTTTATGTGTGTGTGTGTGGCTTATTAGGTTTTTTTGTTTTACATTGTTGAGTCTGGAAGAGAATTAAGTGCCTGGACTCATCAGCCAGCCAGTCCCAAAGGAGTGAATTGGATTTCACTTTATTTTTTAGGAGAGCTACCAAAAGTAAGGCGATCTTAAACCTCAAGTTCTACTGATAACAACATTCCCCAGGTGCATGGTCCTTACTGCAGCCCAAATGAAAAGTGTAAAATTATTGCGTTCTTTTTTACAGATGAGTTTAAGGGAGGTCAGGCAAGTTATCTGGTTCACATAGCTCAGAACTAGAACCAAGGACTATTTGTTGTGTCGGTTTCTTGTGTAGGCTCTTAGGTGGGAAGGTAATATCCCATACCTTCTGTGGGACACAGGGTCTGTGTCCTGTGTAGGATGCATAGATAGTTTCTAGATCTGTTGACCCTTAAAAACTTGCTTTGCTTTAAGTTTGTGGCTACATAGACAAAAATTGTTGCTCTCCTGCAGCTTTCAATCTAGAGAGTCTTTGTTCATCTACCCTGGCACGTTTGTCCAGTGTGTTTGAGTATGCAAGTGTAAGTTTGGATGGGGAAACAGGTTGATAAGCAATGGTCCTTTACTCTGTAGAAAGATTGATAGTTAAGCAAAACATTGCAAACACAGTTGATGTATGTAGAATGCTCCATGAGCCCACAGAAGAGGAAAGGGGCTTCCGGAGAGGAAGCACCTCTTTGAGTTGTGTGGGATGCACAGGACTTCATGACGTGAGTCAGCCCAGGTAGGGGAGAGTGGAAGAGAATGCTTGGAGAGGTGAGCCGGAGCTTAGGTTGGCGAGGGTGAGGGATCAGACAGGCATGGTAGGCATGCCATGAGAGCACAGTAGAGGGAAATAAGTTTCTGGAGGAGCCAGACAGTTTGGGCTCAAACACCTGTACTATGCCTTACTAGCCATTTGACCTTGGCTGAGTGACGTAACTACTCCATGCCTTTTTTTCATTAGTAAAATAGGGATAATCACACCCAGCTCTTAATGTTCATCATGTTTATTGTTCTCATTATTAGCTTTCTGTGATCCAGTGTGACCTGGGGGAGGCAGGGTTAGGTGATGGGCTTAGGATTCATGGTGCCCAGAAATAAGCCCCCACTGCTCAGGAGAGCCTGGGTGTTGTGTGTGGGCCAGAGGGACCTGTACGGGTGCTTACAGGGAAGTGCGGTGCAGTTGGCAGGTGGTGGGCAGTGCGTTTTTTCAGTTAGGATACACTTTTTCCATGTGCTGTCTTGGGAGTGGCCTGTTGCTGCCCAGCCTCCAGAGCTCTCAGGTCCCGTGTCACACTCAGAATAGGAGCTACTCTCCGTACCTGATGGGTCGGTAAAGTGCTAGAATCCTGGGGACTTGGCCGGACCAGTTGAAAGGGATTGCTCTGGAGTGTGTGCGTGTGTGCGCGCACATGCGTTGAACTTGCTGCCCGGGTCTCTTCTCGGGCCAGCGTAACACAGACCGTCCTTCTCCCCAGATCCGGCCCCACATCGCGACTCTGCGCAAGTACACCTATGGCAAGCACATTCTGGCCAAGCTGGAGAAATACTACATGAAGAATGGCGTTGACTTAGGGCCTATCTGTGGCCCCCCTAATGGTATCATCTGAGGCAGTGCCACCTGTTCCTTCATTCCCGCTGACCTCACTGGCCCACTGGCAGATCCAACCAGCAACCAGAAATGTTCTAACGTAGAATCTGAAATGGGCAGATGGTTGCTCCAGGATTACTCCCTCCTCCAAAAAAGGAATCAAATCCATGAGTGGAAAAGCCTTTGTAAATTTAATTTTATTACACATAACATGTACTAATTATTTTTTTTAATTGACTAATTGCCCTGCTGTTTTACTGGTGTATAGGATACTTGTACATAGGTAACCAATGTACATGGGAGGCCACATATTTTGTTCCATGTTGTATCTATATTCCACGTGTGGAAACTTTCAGGGTGGTTGGTTTAACAAAAAAATTTTAAAAATAAAAAAAAAAGGTTTTTAACTCATTTGCCTGGCCGGCAAGTTTTGCAAATAGCTCTTCCCCACCTCCTCATTTTAGTAAAAAACAAAAACAAAAAAAACCTGGGAAATTTGAATTTTAGTTAAATGACCCCAAACTGGCATTTAACACTGTTTATATAAATATATATATATAATGAAAAATGTTTCAGAGTTGCTAAAGCTTCAGTTTATGACATTAAGTTTATGAAACTTCTAAAAATTGCTTTTTTGGGAGACTGTATTCTGCTGAAGAAGATAGTGCAGTGTTTTGTGAGGAGGAGATGTGAGCACCCAGAATGTGTTTCAAGGCCGGGCGGGTGTGATTGTTTACTGCCTACTGGATTTTTTTCTATTAACATTGAAAGGCAAAATCTGATTATTTAGCATGAGAAAAAAAATCCAACTCTGCTTTTGGTCTTGCTTCTATAAATACATAGTGTATACTTGGTGTAGACTTTGCATATATACAAATTTGTAGTATTTTCTTGTTTTGATGTCTAATCTGTATCTATAATGTACCCTAGTAGTCGAACATACTTTTGATTGTACAATTGTACATTTGTATACCTGTAATGTAAATGTGGAGAAGTTTGAATCAACATAAACACGTTTTTTGGTAAGAAAAGAGAATTAGCCAGCCCTGTGCACTCAGTGTATATTCTCACCTTTTATGGTCGTAGCATATAGTGTTGTATATTGTAAATTGTAATTTCAACCAGAAGTAAATTTTTTTCTTTTGAAGGAATAAATGTTCTTTATACAGCCTAGTTAATGTTTAAAAAGAAAAAAATAGCTTGGTTTTATTTGTCATCTAGTCAGAGTATAGCGAGATTCTTTCTAAATGTTATATTCAAGATTCGGTTCAAACTAGTGTTTTTTTTTTTTTTTATCCTAAAAAAGTAATGTTTTGCTTATTTTGTGACAGTCAAAAGGACGTGCAAAAGTTCAGCCCTGCCCGAGCTTTCCTTACAATCAGAGCCCCTCACCTGTAAAGTGTGAATTGCCCTTCCTTTTTGTACAGAAGATGAACTGTATTTTGCATTTTGTCTACTTGTAAGTGAATGTAACATACTGTCAATTTTCTTTGTTTGAATATAGAATTGTAACACTACACGGTGTACATTTCCAGAGCCTTGTGTATATTTCCAATGAACTTTTTTGCAAGCACACTTGTAACCATATGTGTATAATTAACAAACCTGTGTATGCTTATGCCTGGGCAACTATTTTTTGTAACTCTTGTGTAGATTGTCTCTAAACAATGTGTGATCTTTATTTTGAAAAATACAGAACTTTGGAATCTGCGTTTGTGCTTTAATACCCTCCCTTTCCCCATTAGAGTGTCCCGGGACAGCCCTGTCCTTGCTTGTGCCCCTTTCTGCTGTTTTGTTGTGTGAGAGGAAGAAACTTGGCATAGGGCAGGGGTGTCAAACTGATGGCTCTTAAGCCCAGTTTGACTCCGAGATGTTGAGTTCAACCTGCCCAGTGCTTTCAAAATCAAGACATTTCACATAAAAATCCAGACTTAAACTTTGAAAAATCAGAATATTCACCTCCTTGGGCCCTGCACCTATGCACCAATCCTCTAAAAGCCTGTGCCCTGCGGTCCAGCCTGTTCTTCACTGGTGCTCTTCGTTCATTTGCTTTCACTTTCCTGACCTCTGCAGCATTTGTGAGCCCTGGGGTTTAGGTTCAAATCCTCTGAACTACGCGTCTCGCATCTGCTTTTCCAAGGTGGATCACGGCGCCATCTTTCCTTTCCTCTGTTGGGCCCTTCTGTCTGCACCCTGCCAACCCATTCACACGCTGAGGCCGCCCAGGCGTCCCCAGTATCCTAGTCCGCCATCTCCTCAGAGTGGAGGGCCTCTTCCAGCTTGGAGTCCTGGAGGGTGGAGCTCAGCACGGCGCCTGTTGCCCAGGCCTGAGGTTGCCCACCTGCCCGTTACCACCTCTGCTCCAGGGGCAGTTCTGGCAAAAACTGCGGCTGAAACGCTGCTCAGTGTTGGAAAGTACAGGATGGGCCCGGCCAGGGAGGCCAGGTGGGAGCCCACACCAGCTCAGGATGGTTGCTAAAGGAACTTCACACAGTCCCTTATGGGTAGGGGTCTGTCACCAGCAGGCCCTGTGCGCCCAGGAATACAGGGAAGAAAAGGAAGCTGAGGAAACGCAGATTTCCCAGTCCAGGAGCTGACTCTGCTCTGGCAGCTGTAATCAAGGCCCGTGCCCAGCGTTGTCCCACTGCAGTAGCCATCATGGTGCTTGCAGAGGTGGCACCCAGCAGGTGTTGTGAACTGTGGCACTGTGTGACTGTCACGGCTCTGGACTCAAGACAAGGGTCCCACTACTCATTGTATGCGCCTGGGCGAATTCACCTCATCTTTCAGCAAATTCCTTGCTGGAAATTGATGGAAGGTGGGAGGTAGTAACACATCTGTGTGAAGCGGTTCTCCCATCAGCTCATGAGAAGTGAAGTTACCGCTATAAAGGATTTTTAGTGGTAGCAAAGCAAGGAACTAGGTTAGAAATATGATTACCACCCCTGCCCCCTGCTTTGAGGCCTGGGGAGGCTTCTGAGTTGGATAAATTTGGGGTTTTATTTAATCCCAACTGCCTTTTTCCCCCCTTAACCTGAATGACCTCTGAGACCCAGTTTCCCTCTGTAAAATGTGGAGATGGTACTACATCCAGTGTTGGTTGTAAGGAAATTATGTAGCTTCAAACAAACGATATCTATCAATTTGTCCCTTTAACATCACTCATCAATTGCTGTGCTCCAATTTTGGTGAACAAAAATAGTCCTTGCTCATTGTGTAAAGAAATTTACATAATGTCATTTATGGCGAAGTGACTCTGTGCCAGCCACCCAAGAGACAACTGTTCTTGCAACAGCCCTGCAGAGAATGTGGTTATCCCCATCTCATAGATAGGGAAACTGAGGTTCTGAGTCCTGATGCAAGTCTTTGGATCAGGCCTGCTCTGGGCAGGCGGTTTCCCCCCTCAGCTCATCATGCCTGGGGCAGACCCCTCCCTCTGCAGTATTGAGCTTCATGGAGCAGACTGGATTCGGGGCTCCACGTCCACCCCCTCACCTGGCCACCATTGCTCACTGCTACCGCATCTGCCCCGAGAACACGATGTCCTAGGCTGCCAGTGACTGGGTACCTGCATTCCGGATCTCTCAGACTCACTGCAACGTGCACTCCTCACATGGTTTTTGTATAGCCCTTTACCTGGTCACAGTGCTTCACAGTTTACAGAGCACCTTCGTATTTGTGATTCGTTTGGTCCTTGTGAAAGTCTTAGACAGTTAAGGTGGGATAGATGTTTCAGCCCTTTATACCGATGAGGAGTTGGAGACCCAAGCTGCACAGTGAGTCAATAACTGAGGATTTTATCTGAGGTTTCCTGACTCCCAGTCCAGTGCTCAGTCCATACCATCCTGCTCTTGCCACCTCCCGCCAGCCCCAGGAATGGCCGTCTTCTCTATTTTTGAGGCTCCAAGTGGGGTTGCAGAAGGGTGAGGCACTGGGGAGCATCCTTTTGAGGGAGGCAGCCCGTGACTCTGTGTAGTTGCCAGCTGTAGCCACACGAGGGTGCTGCTGCCTAAAGCAAGCATTACGGAGGCCCAAGGGCTCAAGGGCCCAAGGTCAGGGCTGGGATGGATTTCCCCTGCCTTGAGGGGCTCAGGAGTGGAGTTTGTAGTCTCACCCAGAGACCGGAGGTCTGGCATTTGCCCTGAAACTAAGCTTCCCCCCTCTTCACTCGTCCGCTTGCTCCCCCAGTCCCCAGCGCGTAGGACTCGGCCCTCACCTGGGCTGGGGTGGGAGGCTGGGGTCACTCTCGGGCCCCAGCTTTGCCTTGACTCACTGTGTGACCTCTGGAAAATTACTGACTTCTTGGACCTTGGTTTCCCCAACTGTCACCTGGAGCCCAGGGCTGCTATGAGGTCACATGGGAGGTCACATGAGGGGTGCAGCCCCTGCCCCTGAACGCAATCCAGGACTGTCACCTTTCTGGGTCACATCCCCGGCTGTGCACCAAGCTTCCCAACTACCCAAGCCTCCAAGTCTTTTTGTGAATGATAAATAGCTTCAAATGCCAGCTCCACCTGGCCCCGTGTGGCCTTTGTGAATCATCTGTTCTCTGATTCCGTCCTCTCTTTCCTCGTCTGTAAAATGGGGATGATAATAGCTCTACTCCACAGGGTACCTTGGAAGCCTTGGCCCTGGGCTGGGCGTGCAGTAGCCATAGGAGTTGTTATTGTTACCTCTGATTTTTCCCTGCTATGTTGGGGCCCTCAGAATTTTTACCAGGGTGAAACTGGGTGTTTGACAGGAACGGACAGGGTCTAGTAGGAGGCCTCAAGTAAAATTTCAGAAGGTCGGGGTACTATGTGTTCATCAGAATCTGAGGAGCCTGGGACTCCTTGGTCTGGAACTCCAGCTGATTTTGGGTTCGGAAGCAGTGGACCCAGAACCTTGCTTTTCTAGAGAAACAGGTGCACCTCAGGAAAACAACTTAGAGTTATAGTGGCCACAGTGGGGAAGTTTTGTTCTAGATGAAATTATTCATCTATTAGTGCATAAAAAAAAAAGGATCCCGAATGCCTCAGAAATAATGAGATACATTCTTCAGTTTGGTAAATGGAGGCTTCCAAAAGACAGAATGACTCGAAAATACCCTCTACGGCACACTAATAAAAATTATTTTGAATCTGCTAACCTCTATGATCTCTTGCCATTTCCATCTGATATCCTCAACACCAACTTCCTTTAAAAATTAGGGCCAGGCACGGTGGCTCACGCCTATAATCCTAGCATTCTGGGAGGCCAAGGCGGGAGGATCACTCGAGGTCAGGAGTTTGAGACCAACCTGAGCAAGAGCGAGACCCCCGTCTCTACTAAAAATAGAAATTATATGGACAGCTAAAAATATATATAGAAAAATCAGCTGGGCATGGTGGCTCATGCCTGTAGTCCTAGCTACTCGGGAGGCTGAGGCAGGAAGATCGCTTGAGCCCAGGAGTTTGAGGTTGCTGTGAGCTAGGCTGACGTCATGGAACTCTAGCCCAGGCAACAGAGTGAGACTCTGTCTCAAAAACAAAAAAAATTAGGCCCTCATCTGCCGTATGCAGTGGCTCACGTCTGTAGTCCCAGCACTCTGGGAGGCCGAGGTGGGAGGATTGCTTGAGCCAAGGAGTTTAAGACCAGCCTGAGCAAGAGCGAGACCCTGTCTCTACACAAAATAGAAAAATTAGCTGGGCATAGTGCATGCACCTGTAGTCCCAGCTACTCAGGAGGCTGAGGCAAGAGGATCACTTGAGCCCAGGAGTTCTAGGCTGTAGTGAGCTGTGATGATGCCACTGCACTCTAGCCCAGGCAACAGAGGAGACCTTGTCTCAGGAACAAAAAAATTAGATCTTCAGAAAAAGTGGTGTTTTTATATACATATATAAAATATATAGTAGATATATTTATAAAAATATAGTAAATATATAGTAAATATATTTATATATAAATATGTATATAGTAAATATATGTATATATAGTATATATAGTAAATATCTATTTATATATAAATGTGTATATAAATATATATATACACGCTGAGGAATACTACTCAACCATAAAAAAGAATGAAAGCATGTCTTTTGCAGCAGCATGGATGGAACTCTGGAGGCCGTTATCTTTTTTTTTTTTTTTGAGACAGAGTCTCGCTTTGTTGCCCAGGCTAGAATGAGTGCCGTGGCGTCAGCCTAGCTCACAGCAACCTCAAACTCCTGGGCTTTAAGTGATCCTACTGCCTCAGCCTCCCGAGTAGCTGGGACTACAGGCATGCGCCACCATGCCCGGCTAATTTTTCTATATATATTTTTTTAGTTGGCCAGATAATTTCTTTCTATTTTTAGTAGAGACGGGGTCTCGCTCTTGCTCAGGCTGGTCTCGAACTCCTGACCTCGAGCGATCCACCCACCTCGGCCTCCCAGAGTGCTAGGATTACAGGCGTGAGCCACCTCGCCCGGCCTGGAGGCCGTTATCTTAAGTGAAATAACTCAGAACCAGAACATCACCTACCTCATATTCTCACTTATAAGTGGGAGGCAAACACTGTGCACACACGGACACAGAGAGTGGAATAATAGACATTGGAGGTTGCGAAGGGCCGAGGCTGGGAGGGTGGGGGGGTGTGGGATGAGAAGTTACCTTAATGGGTGCTGTGTACACTCACCAGGTGAGGGTTACACAAAAAGCCCAGACTTCACCACTACGCAATACATCCATCCATGTAACAAATCTGCACATGTACACCATAAAGCTATAAAAATAATAAAAATAAATAAAAATTCGATCCTTAAATGAGCCAGGAGTATCTGCAGCAACTAAATTCAAAGCTCAATCTCATACACAACTCCAAGCTATTACAAAAGCAACCACCTGACACTAATTGGAAAGAGATTGGATTTCTCCTCAGTCACTCACCTAAAATTTAGTCCACATCTCAACAAGATTGACTCCTGATAATAGGCAAATGTGCCCCAAAACTCCTTCTTAGAGAAAATGGCCTTTCTCTGTGCCTTACAGATGTTTGTGTCTTTAAAACATAGGCTTCAGGGAAATGACTCACCAAAAGAAAAAAATAAGAGGGAATTTTTAAAGAAATAAACTGGCAAATGAAAAAATCTTAAAAGTCTTTTCTATAAATATTAATAAAAGATTTTAGCCATCTGAACAGGTAACTTCAACTGTCAAGAACACAATTTAGATTGAGCTAGCGAGTTTTCTATTATTGTCCCTGACACATGCCTAAAATTTCAGATCAGAAGCCATGAATCTGTTTTCGTGTCTGTTTGTATGTTTATGCATGTGTATATATGTGTATGTTATTTATATGTAGTATTATTCTACCTCCAGATGGTATTATTAGAAATTATATTGAAAAGGCATTATTAATTAACCTAGAGAAAAATAAATGCTTACATAAATTATTTTCTCAGAAAAGAAAGGAATTAACAGAAATACTTTTCAAGTTCACATGACTTGCATAATCTTTAATAAATAAGAATAGGCCGGGCACGGTGGCTCACGCCTATAATCCTAGCACCCTGGGAGGCCGAGGCGGGCAGATTGTTTGAGCTCAGGAGTTCGAGACCAGCCTGAGCAAGAGCGAGACCCCCGTCTCTACTAAAAATAGAAAGAAATTATTTGGACAGCTAAAAATATATATATAAAAAATTAGCCGGGCATGGTGGCGCATGCCTGTAATCCTAGCACTCTGGGAGGCCGAGGCAGGTGGATTGCTCGAGGTCAGGAGTTCGAGACCAGCCTGAGCAAGAGCGAGACCCCGTCTCTACTAAAAAATAGAAACAAATTATCTGGCCAACTAAAAATATGTATACAAAAAATTAGCCGGGCATGGTGGCGCATGCCTGTAGTCCCAGCTACTCGGGAGGG
>JAQIFY010006715.1:0-10091 GCA_028533085.1 Varecia variegata
GGCCCACAGGCTCCGTTATTAACTCAAGCACTGACGCAGGGGTTGCTTTGTAGGCGTTTGGCAGATGTAATTAAGTCCCTAATCTGTCCGCTGTAACAATGAGAGATTATCCCGCACAGCTGGGGTGGGCCTGACTGAACCAGTTGCAAGACCTTAAAAGCCAAGGTGAGGCTTAGGGCGTGGCCTGGGCCTCCGAACCCCGCCTGGCCGTGGCCTCCCCTCCTGACTGCCCCTGGGTTTAGCACTCGCCTGCCAGTCCCTGCAACCCAGCAGGCCTCTTCCTCGTAAATAATTTCTCTCCACAGATAGATAGGCAGGGAGAGAGATCATCTTCTAGTTCTATTCCTCTTCTTGAACCCTGACTGATACAAACTCCTCAGTGGGTTTCAGCACAAGCCTTTTGGATGAGTTGATGATTCTTTAAATGATTTTAACTTGTGTTCATTACATCCCAACAAGGCACACTGTAGCCTCGCAGAACGGAACACCACTGAATTCAAACACCTGGCCTCTGCCTCTTCCTCCTAATATACTGTATATACCAAGACTATGTATACCTTCCTGTATTATGTGTGTGTGTATTTTTTAATTTTTTAAATTTTTGCTACAAGAGAAACTTTTATAAAAGCAAATGTTAGGTCCAGATAAAGGTCAGCTGAATCTAAGACGCTGCTAGGAAATGATCACCGTGATTCTTATTTAAAACATTCGGTGAGTGTGAGTGTTGCAGGGCGTGGGGAGCTGACGCGGCCCACTCCCAGGAACCCGCCACCGCAGGCAGATGTTTATTTACAGTCCCGCTGCCGTTTGTGGGGTTCCAGTCTAGAGACTCGTGAAAAGAGAAAACCCTGCCCCAGGGTTGTGGAGAGATGATGAGAAAGGAGCGATACCATGCAGGGGTAGCAAAGGGTTAGCGTCATTGCCGCTCCCATTTGGCCGCTGGTGGGGGGGGGGGCGGGTTTCCTGGAGGGGCGGGGGCTCTGCTCGTCACTGGACAAGGCGGCAAGTCCCTGCAGCGTGGCCGGCGGGGACACTTGGCCTCGGCAGCACCTGGCTCACGTCCAGGTGACTCAAGCCTTTGCCTTTTCCCTCCCGGGTTTCTCACCTGCCCAGGGGGAGTCCAACGTCCGGTCCGTCTTAATTCATTGCGCAGCACGTGCCTTTGCAGTCTGTGGTCCCCCGGGGGCACCTCAGATGTGACATCCTAGCTATGCAGTTTGAAATGTCTGAAACAACGTCTTGCCAACTCTGATGAGACATTTTGTGGGAAAGAGTTGTGTGGCTGAACACGGCCTTGGAGAGCCTGGATCCCGGCTGCTCCTCCCGTCTCGGGTTCTCGGGGAGCAGGGACAGTAACGTCCTGCAGTGAGGCCCTGGCCTTCTTCCTTTCAACCCACTTTCCTTGGACTTTTTAGGCCAAGAAACCTCTTGAGTAGAGAACACGTACAGCACCCCACAGAAGTGCTGCATCGGCGAGCATGGTTTGAGGAAGCCTCGTGTACAGAAGAGATGCCCCTCGCGTGCAGAAACTGCAAATGAGAAAGAGCACACGAAAACTTTGTTCAAGTTTAAAACAATTGAAAAGTACGAGGGTGCATTTGAGCTGAATTTTTAAGTTGCGTAAAAGTCTAAGATATTGACGGCCAGACGGCACCATTCCACCCTTCCTCCCTGTCCTCTAGGGGTGCGGGGCGTGAAATATTCCATCAGTCGTGAAGTTCTCTCTAACTCCAGACTCTCGCTCCGCAGTGCTCGCTGCCTTCTGTAATGAGTCCCTTAGTGCTCCGTGCTGCCCCTTAACTCTGCTTCTGCCAAACCGAGAGCCAACGCCTGCGCGTCTGCACATCTCAGATGCAGACCGGCACCCTGCTTATTCTGAGAAGCTGTCAGAAGACACTGCCGCTCGGCTGTTTGGCGTTGTAATAGGAGGGCCTGGCGAGCCTGTTTGCATATTGCAGGGAGTCTGCCCGTCGGAGTGCACACCCTTGGTGCCAGGGAGGGAGAGCTCTCTCCTTTCTGATTGAAACCTTTGCCCAAAGAACATCCTTCCTCCATCTGCCAGGGGTGGAAGATGGTGTTTTCTGATCTTACTTCCCACCTACAAGATCTGCTCTTTGCTAAGCTCTGGCCATGGTGTCACTAGGAAGGAACACCTCCCCTGGGCACAGAGACCTTGCAGTGCCCGGCAAGAGGGAAGGCGGGCAGCGACATTTCCTTGTCGTGTTGTCTCTGCTGATTTACCCGAAGGCACTGACACAAGGCCCAGGTGCCTGGCTGCCGGCCCGGCTGCCTCGCCTGAGTTTTCCCATTGGCTAGAAAGAGCAGATGTCCCCAGAGTTTGCACGGCAGGGTTTTGTTGTTCATACAACGTGAATGTAGAAGCCAGCATTTCCCCCATTAGGCCCCCAGCGCTCTGAGCAGCAGGGCTGCAGTGAGAGGCCTTTGCTTCCCAGAGTGGCTCGGAGTCTCTCGGCTCCTTGAGGAGGTTCTGATGTCGCTACATTATTTAAGTAGAAAGAGCTAAATAAAGAAGACCTCTACTTTTCATTCCTAATTCTCAGATAATTATAAATTCACTGACTTTTTTTTTCTTAATCGTGGATTAACATTCATGGAGATGGTTGATTTTCTTTTTATGGAGACTTGATTTTGACTAAAGTCCTAAACTTGTCATGAAGATTATGCCCAATATATCATCCATTGTGTGCACAAGGGCGCCTCACCTGGGCATTTCTATAGCAACTGTCCCTGCCGAGCAACAGGCCACGCGGCACATGCTGAAGAAGCTCATTTTAACCTTGACCCCGGCTGTTTTGTGTGATCCAAACAGTGTTTCTGAACCCAGGAGGTGCCCTTTGTGGAAAAGGCTTTTGTCATTTGAGACAGGGATTTGCAAATGCTCACAAACTTAATTATACTAAATCCAGCTCCGGTTTCCTCGTTTACTTACAGTTTGTTTTCCCAGATGGGTTTTCAGTGGGTGTTGAATGACCACTGGACTTTTCCGTGATCTACTTCCTGTCCCTCAGAGACTCACTAGCTAACTGTGACAAACCAACACTGAGGGCAGCTCAGGATTCAGAGAAACAAATCTATCAGGAGACCCAGACTCATTTAAATAATGCAAATTTTCAGACCATATCATTTTTTAATATAGGGAAAATACAGTACAGTATTTAAGAGTGTGGACTCCAGAGACAAAGTCCAGGGTTTGAATCTAGACCTTTCCACTTACTAGCTCTGTGACCTGGGGCAAGCGACTGATCGGCTCCATGCCTCAGTTTCTTCATCTTCGAAATGGGATAATGATAGTGCATAGTGCATGGGGTTGGCACGAGGATTAAATGGGTTAATGTATTAAAGCACTTAGACTGGTACTTAGCCCATGATAAACGTGATATGCATTTGCTGTTATTAATATTATTGCCATTACCTTTATTTTTATAAGATGGCTTTTGTTGGAATGGACACCACCAGTGATTTACTGATTACATTTATTCCCTCCCTCCCTCATTCACTCATGCCGCAAGCTCACTTCTGTGTTCTCGGCGGTACCAGACCCTGCCACGGTGAAGACGAAAACTTCCTGCTCATCAGTGGGGAGAAGCTGGGGCTACGTGTCCAGGTGGTGCTGACTTATTCCTGCCAACATGGAGTCTTTTCCAGCCTGTTTCCTACAAGTGAACAGAGACTGTAATTGTTTTTCATGGGCTCTGGATGCATCTGCAGGGAAAATGTCACACAAACGAGCTCAGTGGGAGAAAAGAAGCCAGAAATACCGGCGGCATTCGGTGAGCTCTGATGCTTCCCACTTGCCCAGCTTTCTCGGACGTCAGCATCTTGGCAGCTCCTGGGTTTTGTGCAATAGAAACACAGGAACAACAGATCCGGGATCTTATTGTTCCTTCTGCAGCCTTATTTAGGAACATTCCTAGCACAGGTGAATGCTCGGTGGCCGGCATCCTGCATGGGGAGGAAGTCCCCACGTTCATCCCATTGGTTGCACTAAACCTGGTTCAGCTGAGCAGACACAGGACCAGGCTGCCGAGGCCGAGCCGGCTGCCATCAACGCGTCCCTCCGAAACATCACAGCAAGAACAAGATGCAGCCAGACATCTATGCAGGCAGTGTCATTAATTTCCATCACACCACGCTGCCTTCAGCTAAACATTTATTCTTCTTTTTACTTATTGCAGCAATTCTTCCATTTGAGAAAATAAGATTATCTATGCTATTCCCACTTGGCGCAGATAATCAAATTATGTGTTTTCTTTCTTCTTCAAATTTAATCAGGGGCAGCATCTGTCTACCCGGGACGAGACAAACTTGCTTAGTGCCACCCTTCAAGCCAAGGTGTCCTCTCCAGCTCGGGAAGGTTTGGGAACTCAATTACTCACCTCACCACCCAGCCCCAGTGCCTGGGAGCGTCAGAGGAATCTCATTCGGTGGAAACAAATGGAACACGAAGGCAGCGAACTTCTCAAGAAACCATTCTGAGACACTTTGATAATATCTCTTTCTTGGGATATAAAAAGTAATTAAAAACTGAAATAAATAACTATCCATGATAGCATTCAGACTCAACTCATTCTAAGTCGGTGACAACTGATAAAAGCCAGCAATTCTCATCTGGGGCCAATTTACCCCCGGGGACATCTAATACTGTTAGGAGACACGTCAGGTTGTCACCGTGTGGGAGGGGTGCTGCCTCGTACCTCACCGTGCGCAGGGCAGCCCCCCACCAGGAATTATCTCGCCCAAAATGTCACAGTGCCCAGGTGAGAACCCCGTTACGAGCACTGACGTGGGAAAGCAGCAGGTCAGTTTACAGGACTTTAATACGTGATGTCCTAGGCCCACTGGCAGCGCAGGTGTAAGTTCGGGGGAACTGTCTTAATGCAGTGACTGTCCGTGTGCTCTTGACCCAGCTCCCACCCGACTAAAACTGTTAAGAAATTTTCTCTAAGCAATAAAGCAGCCCTAAGACTTCATTTTTGTGTCATGCATGTAATCACCATTATTACTAATATCGATAATAGGTATTGAGCAGTTATTACCTTCTGTAAAATGGGGATTCTGGCCTCAGAGTAGGGAGTAGTTGTGGCAACGTGTGTCATATGTGTGACGAGCTCGGTGCCGCGAGTGTCCCGGCCACGCGCAGCGCAGGTGGACGCAGGTGCCCTCGCTGCGAACCAAGTTGCTCATTCCTCGGGTCGGACAACCGAGTGCCGGGAAGTTAAGTTCACCCGGCTGGGGGCTGGAAAAGCTGCACTGGAGGTCGTGCTTCGCGCCTCCTTGTCTCCTTTGCAGGGAAAAGGCTCCGCCCCACGAGCGGAGTCCGCACAGCCGTCTCCGGTGCTCCCGAGAAGCCCAGCGCGAGGCAGGAGCAGAACCAGCCGCGGCCTCCCCATCTCCCGCAACGTGATCATGGGGGCTGGTGCTTCCAAGCCGCGTGTGTCTGTGTCACTTGAGTGCCTGTGAGGCCCATGAAGTTCCTTTCCCAGCCATGAGACCCCAAAACCCACAAGGAAAAGGCTGCAGATCTGCCGTGTTCAGGGACATGGGCCCCACCTCACCTCCTCGTAGATGTCATGATAATTCCGAAGCCCTGGTGACTTTCTGCAGTGGCGTCCGGACTGCTGCAGCCAACGTGAGCAAGGCCGGAGAGGAAGGGGTGCAGCAAGAGTCTCCAGCCCGCGGCCAGCCCACAGCCAGACTCAGGGTCCTCACCCACCTGGCTGCGAGGCTGTGGCTCCAGCTTGCATGAGCCCCGGCATCCTGCCCTGTTCAAATAATTGAAATGTCATGGTAAGAGCTTCCTGTTTCTTCCTCATATCTTTGGGGGCCAGGAAGGTAAATCTCGAGAGATGCGGGGAGGAGGGAAGGGGTTGGGAGGAGGGAAGGGGGAAGCTTGGGGTTATCGAAGTCACAGTCTTGACAGCAGCCTCGCACCCCCTGGGGTCAGGGCTGTCATCCCCCGTACAGGCCAGAAAGTTCAGGCATAGAGAGGTTAAGTGGCCGACCACAGTCTTCTGACTCTTTGGTGGAGAATCCAGGGTTTGTCCCAGACTGTCTGAGCGCAGAGCCCACAGCCTCAGCCGTGGGTCCCTGCCACTGGCGCAAGTGCTCTGGACCGAAAGTCCGACACCCCAACCCTTTCCCGGCGATGTAGGGTCAGAAGGACAGTTTGTGTCTCTGAGCCTGAGTTTCCTCATCTGTAACAGTAACCTGGGAGGACCACACCTGGCATCCGATGTGCGCACGGTGCCCAGGCCAGGGCACAAGCGTGGTGGCGAGTCAGGCCCCGTCCTCATGGTGACCAGGCCGGTGCTCCACGACATTCGCCATACCTTGCAAGGCTCAGCGTGCAGAGGACGAAACTCCAGTCTGGTGTTTGATGCCACCGTGCATGGATTTGACACAGCCTCGCGACTCGGCTACGCGGTGCCGATCCAGCACACCTCTTCCGCCTCGCTCCTCCGCAAATCCTACCACCTCCTACCCCACATTGCCTGCCCTGACGCATTCGTGTAGTTTTCCCATGGATGGTGTTCACCAACACAACCTCTATTTCACACTTGAAGTACGATTCTCCAGCCTTTTAGCGTGACCGCCATTGTGAAGATTGGGACGCTGTCCGGCTGCCCGTGCAAGGAGCCACAAATCTCTTCCTACGAGCGGTGAATTCCCGTCTTATGGGATGACCCAAAGCAGCCCAACTTTTTAATCATTCTAATTAACTAGCATATAGGGTTTTATCTAAATAATCCAGAAAACAATTCAATAATGATACAGTAGGCAGTTAGCAACATGGAGATCTCAGAAAGCTGATTGGGAAGCTGCTAGCTGTTTCTTCACTTGCCGGGGTGGTGGGACGAAAGACCAGAGATTGCTGCACCAGAAACTCTTCCTGGTTGTGGATCTGACGAGGTCCTGGCATGGAGGAGTCTGTACTTTAGCAGAGGCAGGACGTGGGATTGAACACGCCAGAGGAGAGAGGAGCTCTTGGCAGCCCCTCCCCACACAGCTTGGGGCTCTCCAGTTGCCTTCCTGTATGAATAGCTCTGCAGAAGCCAGAGGACATACAGGGAAACTGATGACAGTGTAGACACAGGGTCAGGCCACGCAGGTCTGACTCCTGGCTTAGCACCATCGACTTCACCCATCTTGGCCTCAGCTCTCGCATTTCAGGAAAGGGGAGAGGAAGAGCGTCGCTGAGTTCGTTC
The DNA here is from genome assembly GCA_028533085.1 of Varecia variegata. Classification (NCBI taxonomy): domain Eukaryota; kingdom Metazoa; phylum Chordata; class Mammalia; order Primates; family Lemuridae; genus Varecia; species Varecia variegata. The sequence continues at coordinate 7,227 of JAQIFY010006715.1, forward strand.
TGAACGTTGAATGAGATAGCGCTTGTCGGGTGCATGGCGCATGGTGAGCAACTGCGATTGTAGCTTGTGTTATTATAATCAAAACCGCCTTGATGACTTTCTTTGTAACAGCCGTCTTTAAAGAAATAGTCAAATGCTACAATTGCTGATAAAAATGAAGCACAAATGAAGTAGTTCAAAAATGCGATGCTTTCAGAGAATTTCAGACTTTACAAATTCTCAGTATTATAAAACCAAGGTCTGTGGTATTGTATCGGGCCTGGCTGTGCTGGAATAACAACAAATACAAAGGCACTCTGAGCTGAAAAGCAATGGGATCCGTCATTTCTACAGTCACAAGTGTTATGTGCGTGCATTCTCTGGTTCCCAGGGAGAAGACCACTGCAAGGAGTTGAGGTGTCGTGTCATAGAGTCGGACAGGCACCGGTTCTGGCCCCACGGCAGCCACTCGAGCCACGCGAGCTGCGCAAGCCCCGGTCTCGTCACCCACAGGGTGGGGACGATGCTGTCTGCTCTGCAGCGTGTTAGGACTGCAGGGATACACGACTCCAAGATGCCTCCTGTACTTGCTGGCTGCACACGTGTCCTGTTTCCCCTTTGCCAGCAGGAAAAGTGTCCCTTTGCTGTCTGGGGACAGTGAGGCAAGGCAGAGGCACCTTATGACGAAATCCTGATACCGCAGCTCATCGACCGGCACTCCCAGTTTCCGATTTCCCTTTCTGGGTGAGGCTCTAAGTAGGAATCTTGCCTCTCAGACGGGAAACGCCCGTGCTCATCCATATGTGATCCTTTTATTTGTTCTGTTCACCATTTAACATATTAACTCCAGTTTTTCTCACCAAGAGGAAAGAGCATGCAGCGTAGTTTCAGTGATGACACAGTGACTCCCTTCCCTCACTGCCGTCGCGCGCCGAGCGCTTTCCTGGTTTTGTGTGCATGATAGGACCGAGCGCAGTTTGATGACAGCAGCGGGCAGGGCGCTGAGCAATCCTTCTTGTCTCTGATTTCAATTGCTTTGAAGTAGCGGTAGGTGAATTGGGGGGAAAGAATAAGAAAAAAACAAATACGGGTAAATAAAGGTAGAATATAAGCACCCAAGAGAGAATACAGGTTATTTATATTGTGCCCTTTTGTCTCAATGCACCATTAGAGGGAAAAAAGTGCTGCACTTTAAAAATTGGATTTGAAGGCTCCAAGTCCTGTGGCTAAATAGCAAGTATGTGAAATACAAGAGCTACAAATAATCCGCTGACTGTGCGCCCGTCCAGCGTGTGAGCGGACGATGCTTTCCTGCATGCCGTCTTGGTTTCCTTCTAAGTGAGTCAGTCCGTTCAGGGTCATCAACTCTTTCATAGATGACAGTTCTGACACTGTGCCAGGTGCCAGGCTGGCTGTCACCTAGACATTTCCACCCAAATCCTGTGTCCTCTCTAAGACCCACAGCTCCGTTCCAAATGCCACACCAGCCATCCTCACTCTCCAGGATTTTAGGATGAGCCTGATATTGGGGCCCTGTGTCGCGGGGACGTGTATGATAGAGGCTTATCCCTCTGGTCTGTGGCTCCTTATTCTGGGGGCTCCACAACCCAACGCCACGGACACTGGCTGGTGTTGGGCTGGATAAGCCCTTGTTGTGAGGAGCTGTCCTGTGCATTGTGGGGTGTTCAGCAGCACCCCTGGTCTCTGCCCACTGGATGCCATTCCCGTTCCCCACCCCTGTGACAACCAAACAATACCTTCAAACATTGCCCCACGTCCCCTATGTCACAGAATTGCCTTAGCTGACACCATTGCCTCATCCCTATGCAGAATACCGCTTATCATTACACATAATTGTTTACTATTAAAGTATTTGTTTTATTGTTTATGGAAAAATAGAGAACTTTCGTGTAATCTCCAAGTCTTCACTCCAGTTTCAAGGGAAGAGAGAATACAAAACTTTTGCAAACCTGGCAGACCAAAACAAATAACCATTATGCCATATGGGTGTACGTCTGGGGACAGAATTTTTACAAATATACTTCAGATTCAAATGTTCAAAAATATCTGCCTAATGATATGTAGTTTCAGAGTAAACAGTTCATTTTTCTTCTAAATGAGCATTCAGTTTATAGAAATGGAAAACTAATGTATTTTCTGCTGCCAGAAACAGTCTCCATGGTATTCAGAGACCTTTGTTGATTACTTTTTAGCTACGTAATGTTTACATTATTGAAACCAAAAGTACCAAAATGATGGGTGTGTGGATCATCTTGGATCTGCTCCCTTGTCCAGCTTTAAAATTCAGTTGCGTGCATAATCATGAGATAAAAGGAGGGGCATCGTGATAAAATGGAACTGATCATAGGCATTTTGTCTAACCAGCCAAGTTCCTACTGAAAGGAGCAAAGAAATCTAAAACTGCAACAATAAAAACGAAAAGTATCTCTCCACGGCACAAAAAGAAGGACTTTCTGCTGGGTGCTATGCACGTGAGACCAACGTAGAGGAAGACACCAAGGGGCCAGGTCACAGCCCAGTGACTAGAGAAGGCAGCACAACCCACGGGGTGGAAAGAGGAGAGGTGGCCCTCACCTGGGAGAGGGACGCTCTGGAGGGGGTGGAAAGAGGGGAGGTGGCCCTCACCTGGGAGAGGGACGCTCTGGAGGTGGTGGAAAGAGGGGAGGTGGCCCTCACCTGGGAGAGGGACGCTCTGGAGGTGGTGGAAAGAGGAGACGTGGCCCTCACCTGGGAGAGGGACGCTCTGGAGGGGGTGGAAAGAGGGGAGGTGGCCCTCACCTGGGAGAGGGACGCTCTGGAGGGGGTGGAAAGAGGAGAGGTGGCCCTCACCTGGGAGAGGGACGCTCTGGAGGGGGTGGAAAGAGG
>JAQIFY010006716.1:0-10089 GCA_028533085.1 Varecia variegata
TTAAGTGATATCTCATTGTGGTTTTGATTTGCATTTCCCTGATGATTAGAGATGTTGAACATTTTTTCATGTGTTTGTTAGCCATTCTTATATTTTCTTCTGAAAAATTTCTATTCATGTCCTTTGCCCACTTTTTGAAGGGGTTGAGTTTTCTTATATTCCATATTTGAAATTCTTTATAAGTCATTGTGATATATTATTTTTTGGTTGGTATCCTTTGATAAGGAGTTATTGTTTTCTTTTAAGGATGTCCTTTCACTCAGATTTTTCATATTTCCAGAATTCTTTCATTGATTCCTCTCATCTGGTCTCTCAATTAATATGTGGGAGGTGCTAGGCCTGGCTTGTGGGCATGTCTCTTAGTCCCCCAAGACCAATCCCTGATCATGCCAGGTAGAGGAGTCCTGGTCCTGAGATGCCTATCGGGTGTTCTAGGAGGTTTTAGAAACTGCTCAAGTTACCTCTAACTTGCTGTCTTCACCTCTTCTCAACAGTGTAAAATGAGTTATGTCCTGCAACTTAACCTCCGAGATGGTAGGTGGTGCTTGTGAGCACAAATCAGCCTCTCCCTATTTGCTTGACTTGGAAGGCATTATGATTGGCTATAGAGTTGTCCCCACTGTTATTTGTTGATGTCTGTATGGAAGAGCCAGCTGCTGAGATGTTCTTTTGAACCTGTGGTAAGCTCTGGTCCCCCAGATGGGGAAGATGAATGCCCCAAGCTTTAGGAGGGAACCTGTAGCTCCCAGCAGGTTACTTGATCTCTACATCCACTGAGGTTGGGGGAAGAACAAGACGGACTGTGGCCAGATTATAAGAGCCTGAAAGGCTTTGCAAAGCCTTATTGGGGCTCAGAGTTTGCTTTTATGGCCACTAGGGGAAGCTGCCGGTATGAGGTTCAGGGCAAACTCTCCAAACTCTTCAGGGAGGAGTCTAAACACTTGAGTGCTAACAGCCAATAAACTTATGAAAAAATGCTCAATGTCTCTATTCATCAGGAAAATGCAAATCAAAGTCATAGTGGGATATCACCTAGCTTCAGTGAGAATGGCTTTTATCAAAAAGTCCCAAAATGGAGCTACAACAGGTGCTGGTATGGATGCAGAGAAAAAGGAACACTATGTACTGCTGTTGGGACTGCAAACTAGTGCAACCTCTATGGAAAGTAGTATGGAGATATCTCAAAGAACTAAAAGTAGACCTAACATTTGATCCAGCAATCCCACTATTAGATATTTATCCAAGGGAAAAAACATCATTTTATCAAAAATACAACTGCACACAAGTGTTTATTGCAGCACAATTCACAATTGCAAAGATGTGGAATCAACACAAATGTCCATCAATATATGAGTGGATTAACAAAATGTGGCATATGTATACCATAGAGTACTACTCAGCCATTAAAAATGGTAAACTAATACCTTTTGTAACAACCTGGATGGAATTGGAGACCATCCATCTAAGTGAAGTGTCACAAGAATGGAAAAACAAATACCACATGTACTAAATACTAAATTGGAACTTATTGATTGACACTTATGTGCACATATGTAAGTAAAACTCAGTGGAAATCAAGTAGGTGGCAGGGGGCAGAAGGAGATGGGTAAAATCACCCAACAGGTACAATGCATGCTGTCTGGTGATGGGCACACTTATAATTTTGACTCAAATTGTTCAAAAGCAATTCATGTAACCAAGACATTTGTACCCCCATAATAATCTGAAATTAAAAAAAAAATACAGAGGGAAAAGATAGTTATCTACAAGCCAAGGAAAGAAGCCTCAGAAGAAATCAACCCTGTCAAAACCTTGATCTTAGACTTCTAGCCTCCAAAATTTAAGAAAGTCAATTTCTCTTTAAAAAAAACACACACCAAAAAAACCTGCTTAATTTAAAATTAAAATGAAAATAAAAGACTGAACCTCATTCTACCTCCAGAAAATAGCCCATGCAAATACTTAGCTCCCTACTCAAAATTGCCTAGACTGGATGTAGTGTCTCATGCCTGTGATCTCAGCACATTTGGAGGCCAAGGCAGGAGGATAACTTGATGCCAGGAGTTTGAGACTAGCCTTAACATCATAGTGAGACCCTCCTACCTATAAAAAAATTGAAAATTTAGCCAGGAATCATGGAATACTCCTGTAGTCTTAGCTATTCAAGAATCTGAGGAAGGAGAGTCAATTGAGTCCAGAAGTTTTAGGTTATACTGAGCCACGATTGTGTCACTGTACTCCAGTCTGGGCAACAGAGTAAGACCTCATCTCTAAATCTTTTTTAAAAAGACTTATATTTCTCAAATTACTGACTTCTCACTCATAAGGAGATTATCTGAGGAGTTGAATGTTCACACAGTGTCTAGAAGCAAATATTTTTCATTTAAATAATAAACATATAACAGAAGATTTTGAGTACTCACGGAGACAAAAAATAAGCCATTTAGAATACGTCACACAGTGGAACACCCCAGAACAGGTAAAAAGGTAAAATAGAAGCTAATATGCTTCTTGATTAACTTACAAATGCAATAATTTGGAGATCTTGAACTAAATCCCTTAGTTGAAGATAGTTGTATATTTCATCTATCATTACATCTTCAAACTTGTTTCAGATTTTGGTACACATTGAAAACATTTGATCAATAATTTATTGAGGAAATGTATGACTACAAGCTCTGCCCAAGAACATTTTTTTCATTTTTTAAATAAATTATCAACTTTCCAAATTATAGAATTTTCCAATTCATGTTTCATTTTGTGAGTTTTAGTAAGCTTTGAAGCATTTGTGTTTATTGATATTAAGATGACCTAAAACATAACTTAATAAATGAGCTGTTATAATTACTTTTATGGCAAATATATGTACAAAGCTTTATAATTATATTTATCCTAAAACAATTTTAGCAACACTGCTATCCTTGCAAATATTGCAATTGAACTGCAAACTAGTTCCAATGTATAAGACAAAAGCATGAAAACAATATTTTAAAAAATTCTCTAGACTTTAGAAGTAGATTATATATCCTTGGTCTAACAAGCCAGCAAGATTTGAAGAGGTATATTGGGTCATTGGGAAACAGATGGTATCTGGAGAGACCAAAGTATTGAAAAGGAAATAATCTTTGATTGTCAAATGGCCTTTATTTAATCTTGAGTATACCTTTTCTTGTGGAGCTTATTTAATTCCACTTTAAAAAAATCAACTTCATAGAATTTTGCTTAAATGATAGCAGGTGAAATATTGGTAATGATAGCCCACAAGACACTCAACCACAAAGGAAATTGTTTGCCCAGAGGTAAAATGTTGACAGCCTGACTCTATATTATATACTCTTCAATAAAAAATTTAGACTTTTACAAGGATAAAATTGTTTCTTACATGAAAGTTTTATTTGTAAGTCTTTAGGGCAATCTGTTTTTATTTTTCTTCACCATATTAAAAAAAAAGGAAAAATTTGGCAATTAAATTGTTACTAAAGTGCAAATGGTTTTGTTATAATAGGTTATGGGTTTGTACTTTTTCCGGATGGAAAAAAAAACATGCACAATATAAAATCACTGTTTAAATTTTAGTGTATGTCTTACTGTGAAACAAACTAAAAAATTCACTTTGACTCCAGATCTGAATATTTCCCTTCCCTCCTTACAATTTTGCCTCAAGAAGAACCAATACATCAGATTCAGCCAACAGTAATCAGCGTCCCATAGGATTTTTTAACATGGCCATGTAGAGAACATCAAGCAAAGCAGGTTGATGTCAATGGAGATATTTAGTCTAACATCTCTATATTATTTACAAATATAATAAAATTTAGAATGGTAAATACTTATGTAGATAACCCCTACAATAGAAGAACCACTGAGGTCTTTACTTAGGTGATTTAGTCTAAAATATTTTATCACTAGAAAAATTATTTTAAAAAACACCTTTAAGGTAAATTTTTTCATCCATTTTTAACTTTCCAATTTAATATGCCCTTTTAGAACTGTGATTGAATTCACCTTCTAAATTTCACACTATACATTTTATCCATGGTGTTGCTTCATGAGATAATCACTGTGGATGTAGACAGAAAGAAATGCTTATACACTGTTGGTGAGACTGTAAATTAGTACGACCTCTATGGAAAACAGTATAGAGATTCCTCAAAGAAATAAATATAGACCTACAATTTGATACAGCAATCCCACATCTGGGTATTTATCCAAAGGAAAAGAAGTCTTTTTATGAAAAAAAAAAAAAAACTGCAGTCAAACGTTTATCATAGTATAATTTACAATTGCAAAGATGTGGAATCAACATAAGTGCCCGTCAATTCATTCATGAGTGGAATATGAAAATGTGGTCTGTGTGTGTGTGCATGTGTGTGTGTATATATATATATATATATAGAGAGAGAGAGAGAGAGAGAGAGAGAGAACTACTTAGCCATAAAGAGGAATGAAATAATGTCATTTGCAGCAAGTTGAATGGAACTGGAGAACATTATCCTAAGTGAAATAACTCAAGAATGGAAAAACAAACAACATACACTCTCACTAATAAGTGGGAGCTAAATGATGGGTATGCATGGGCACAGACTAATACAGGGGACATAAGAAACCAAGAAAGGGAGAGGTGGGAGAGGCAGGAGGAATAAATCTTACCTATTGGTAAGTGGTAATGAACACTATTCTGATGATGGGCACACCAAAAGCCCTGAATTAAGCATTATACAAGTTTATCACTGCAACAAAAACACTTTTACTCCTTTAATATTTTGAAATTAAAAAACAACAACAAAAAAACCAAAAAGGGTCAGGAGCTAATGTGATTGTTATTGTGATTGAGGCATTCTTCTCATGTGCTGTCAATATCCCCATAGTATAAAAATTCTCAAAAGTCATAAATTAGTAAGCAGCATTGAACTTAATAACCTATTTAATACATATGTCAATGCAATAATCCTCCTAATTATTTAATTTATTTTTTGGCTTATGAAACACTATTATTTAGCTCAATGTATTTTTGAAATTGAACTAAAGTTCTTCTGCCTATATAGAACCACTTTGGGCCACTGAGTGTGGGGGCACTATTACAGGAAAGGGAGCAAGTTAAGCTATGATCCTTTTATGCTATAATCTTATATAGCCGTTAATTCTGAGCAGCTCCTCTTTTGTCTACTTTCTAAAATAAACATTTATATATGATTTCCTTCAAATATTGTTTTCTACTGCCAAATTAATTTTTTATATCAGTGTATTATGGGGGTAGAAATGTTTAGCTTACATATATTGCCTTTGCCCCAGCAGAGTCAGAGATTCAAGCATGTCCATCCCTCAGATGGTGTACACTTCACCCAATAGATGTGAATATTCCCATGCTCTCCTCCCCCCTCTCACGTGCCTGACACCCAATGAATGATACTACTATATGTGAATTTAAGTGTTAGTCAAATAAGTCAATTAATACTAATTTGATGGTGAGTACATAGGGTGCTTGTTCTTCCATTCTTGTGATACTTAACATAGTAGAATGGGCTCCAGCTCTATCCAGGATAATACAAGAGGTGCTAGATCGCCATCGTTTTTTTGTGCCTGAGTAGAACTCCATGGTATACATATACCACACTTTATTAATCCACTCATGTATTAATGGGCACCTGGGTTGTTTCCACATCTTTGCAATTGTGAATTTTGCTACTATAAACATTCAAGTGCACATGTCTTTTTTATAGATGTCATTTTTTCATTTGGGTAGATGCCCAGTAATGGGATTGCTGGATCAAATGGTAGTTCCACCTGTAGCTCTTTGAAGTATCTCTATATTACTTTCCACAGAGGTTGTACTAGTTTGTAGTCCCACCAAGAGTGTATGACTGTTCCTATCTCTCTGCATCCACACCAACATTTATTGTTTTGGGACTTTTTGATAAAAGCCATTCTCAATGGAATTAAGTGATATTTCATTGTGGTTTTGATTTGTATTCCCCTGATGATTAGAGACGTTGAAAATTTTTTCATATGTTTGTTGGCCATTAGTCTGTCTTCTTTTGAAAAGTTTCTGTTCATGTCCTTTGCCCACTTTTTAATGGAGTTGTTTGATTTTTTTTCATGCTGATTTTCCTGAGTTCTACATAGATTCTAATTATCAGTCTTTTATCAGATGTGTAGCATGCAAATATTTTCTCCCATTCTGTTGGTTGTCTGTTTGCTCTCATGACAGTTTCCTTGGCTGTGCAGAAGCTTTTTAATTTGATCAGGTCCCATTTATTTATTTTTGTTATCGCTGTGGTTGCCTTTGGGGTCTTCTTCATGAATTCTTTGCCTAGGCCAATGTCTATAAGAGCTTTTTCCAACATTTTCTTCTAGAATTCTCATAGTTTCACGCCTTAGGTTTAAGTCTGTTATCCACCATGAGTTGATTTTTGTGAGAGTTGAGCAGTGCAGATCCTGTTTCAGTCTTCTAGATGTAGCTATCCAGTTTTCCCAGCACCATTTATTGAATAAGGATTCTTTTTGCTTTGTCAAAGATCAGGTGGCTATATGAGGACAGTTTTATATCTGGGTTCTCGGTTCTGTTCCATTGGTCTATGTCTCTGTTCTTGTGGCAGTACCATGCTGTTTTAGTTACTGTAGCCTTGTAGTATAGCTTGAAGTCTGGTAAATTGGTGCTCCCAATTTTTTTTTTTTTTTTTTTTGCTTAAGATTGCTTTTGCTATACCGGGTCTAAAATTTAAAAGTTTAGATATTGGAGAACACACATCATTTATAATATCATTTTATTATACTATATATGTTAACTCACTGCAACTAAAGAGCATATTTTAAGAGTTAATTTGAAATGATTTTACTCTAAATTTGCATTCATTTATGTTAGAATTGTATACTTTATTTATAGCCAAATTTGAAATAACAATTGTAATGCCTGTTGAAACATGAGTCAATGGGTTTATTCAATGTGAATCCAAGACTATAATGAAAAATAAGAACTTTATTTTCTTTTTCACAACTTCTCATGGACAGCTTGCTAAATTAGGACAAGCCTACTGACATAGATATCTTTTCTGTATTTTAGGTGGCAAATAGTAAGACTGATGAACTGATACTTGAAGTTCAAATTGTGTAAATGAAATTCATTGAAAAGTTAGGCAATAAAGAGAAGAAAAATTAAATATTAATTAATTTGTGTGATGTTGTATAGTAACTATATTTTTGTTTATGACAAAAATTTTTAAAACTAGACATTTTAGGCTTTGAATCAAAGAATCATTTAATCATGTCTGTTTTTTTATGTTTCACTAATTCTTATTAGTAATGTTTTTAAAAAGTCACAGTGACAAAGGATAGAACTGTGTTCTAGAATAAAATCTCAAAACCATGTGATATCCATGGTGCATATTAAAGTAATGACATAGCTGTAGTTCAAACAAAAGAAAGATAGTCAATATGAAAAAGCTTATTAAATATTAGGTCAAATTAATTTTTCTGTGTGGCAGAAGAATAATTAAGAACAGTTTAACAATTCTGTGAGTTGAGACTTGTAAATAAATGTCTATTAATTTGCTACAAAAGCATTTTTGAATTTTATTTTTTTAATTAATTATTTTTTTAAATTTCAGAATATTATGGGGGTACAAACATTTTGGTTACATATATTGCCTTTGCATCTCCCAAGCCAGAGCTATAAATGTACCCATCCCCCATACAGTGCACTCTTCACCTATTAGTTAGTTATGAGATTACCCATTTTTAAATTTTAGAATCAGGAGCTATGTGGTGAAAGGATTGTAGAAAAAAGATGAATCTGTCTATGCAAATAAACTTGATTTTTACCATGCACAATAGATTTAGAGTGATGTCATTTTTCTCTAAGGCATTAATTCATCATGTGAAAGCTATGGATTCTTTTCTCGTAAACAGGTACAGAAAATAAATATTGTTAATAAATTTCAAAGAATCCTCCCTAGGATCTGGTTTCCTAATGGCCTTATAAAATGAAACTATAGTCAGGAAGCGCCAACATTCTGTTTCAGAAAAACAGTCCTCCTGACCAGTGTGTTTTTTCTTCCAAAGAAGTTGGAAATCCACAGTTTTATGCAACGCATTCTGATTTTTAAATGTTGGAAACTAAAACAAACATCTGTATGAGCCAAAAAAAAAAAAAAAAATCACATCTGTGAACCTAATATATCATGAAAGCCATCAGATTCTGATTTTCTTTAAATTCTCGTCTGTGCAGAAGAATTTTCCTAATTGAAATTTCACAAACATGTTAAGACTATTTTGTTGGAATAATGACCATTTAAAAAACATAAATGATTTGTTGTTTCCCTATCTGTGGCCCCAAGTTTTATAGGGGTTTGCTGCTTTTCTGAGGGAATAATTTTTAACTCCAACTATGACTAGGTTATTAAAGGTTTAAACACAAGCCTTTTTCTTTCTTTTTCTTTGTTTCTTTCTCTCTCTTTCTCTTTCTTTCTTTCTTTCCTCTCTTTCTTTCTTTTTTCTTTCTTCTAAGTTAAAGAAGAATAGGAATGAAAGACAAATTAGTTACAAACATAATAAGCAAAGAGTTAAAAATATGATTATGTGCTAAAGAACATTCTCAACTGCTTTGTCAAGAATAATGTGGATTAATGTAAAACAAACAAAAACAGAATTTCTCATATGTGGTCCTAGTCATAAATACAATTTTTAATTGCACATGACTGCTCATCTTTACCTGGAAGCAACTGAAATGAACTATCAATTTGGCACTTTCAAAACTGGGGATTTTAAGGATGCAATCGTGATATTACTGACTAAAAATTCTTTTTTAGCCATTAGAAATAAGTCTTAATCCCACTGTTTTAGTGGACATTCTTCACACCTGCTACCAAAGTGAGAAACACTGAAATTAATCTGAAGGGCAAAATGATCCATTTAAATATATCTTTAAATTAGTTCAAATGAGAGAATTTTTTTGACAGCCTTTACTTAAATTTTACCAGTTTTGACCAAGTCGGCTGCATATAAAATAGAGATGTGAAGGAGGACTTAAAATTAATGTCTTTCTATTTCTCTCTGGACCCATGTGGAGCCCGAGAAATATAACAGAATACTTTTTGTGGTTTTTTTAAACCTTATCTCAGTGCTTTGAATAGATATTTCTCCAGAGTCCTCTCAGCATACATATACCATTGGTTGGAACTTAAAGACCATAAAAGGAAGAAGAGAAAACTCACAGTTACTGGAATTTAGGCAGCTTCAGGAGTGTCCCAAATATTTTTAAACTTAAAGGTATTTCACAATGGTTATTTAAAATGGTCACTGTTTTTCCTGTTGTTGGCCCTGCTTTTGGAGATTGACCCAATATATTTTAAATTATATTTTAACTTTACATTGGAAGCAATTCCTTAAAAATAATAAAGATATTGGCATGGCTTCAATGTTTTAGTCCCTTCCAAAATTCATGTTGAAACTTAATCCTGTCCAAAATTCAGGTGTTTCCAATATGATGGTATTAAGAAGTGAGGTCTTTAAGAAAAGATTAGGCCTTGAGAACTTCTTCCTAGTTAATGGATTCAGGCCCTTTTGAAAGAGGATGTATGCAATGTTCCATGAGCTTGCCCTTCTGCCTTCTGCCATGTAAGGACACTGCAGGAAGGCCCTCACCAGATGCCAGCCCAATCTTAGCCTCCAGGACTGTGTGAAATACATTCTGTTCATTATCAATTATTCAGTCTTAAGTATTTTGTGTTAACAGTCTGAACAGACTAGGACATATATATTTTTGGCATTTCAGAGATTTTTAAGATTTTTGGATCATACCATCAGTGTAAATGACATTTCTGTTTACACATGCTCTTTTGACTATTAAGATTAGCTTATTAATTATACACATTAGGTTGTTTTATTTGGTTTTTTAAAACAACAATATGAGGCAGAGGTTTGTTTGTGAGATATTGGTTTGTTAAATGCTATATATAATTTTACTGGGAATCTAACAATACATTTTAAATAAATCATTTTAAATGTTTGCTTTTTTATCAGATATTAAATGCCAAGTACTTCTCACATATTGTAATTTTAAAATATAATTTTCCCTTTATTTATTTTTTTTTT